>VDFB02387369.1:5398-17656 GCA_007258455.2 Sequoia sempervirens
ATTGAGTTAAAATATAGTCGAATCGTTCATCAAACAAAATTCATTGTGTTTGTACTTATGTAGATAGATTTGCTAAATATGAGTGTGAAACTAATCTCAAATGGGTGGAATTCCTTTTGTTTTTACTTATGTATATAGATTTGCAATCTATGTATTTTTTTCACGGAGGAGTTTCTAGTAAGATTGTGTTAGAATGAAAAAAGAATCCGTCATAATAAGATTAAGATGGAATTAATTTACGCTTCACTTATGTAAATAGGTTTTCTATCTTTGTATGTTTTGGAACTGAGTTTCCCACTCAAGTTTTTGACCAAGAATGTGCTTCTCAGAGTGGAACCAATTGCAAGAAGGTTTAACTTTTTGTTTTAAATTTAGGTTTGGAGGTCCCTAAGTTTTTTACAGGAGATCTGATAGTTTAAGTATTTTTCTGATGCGTGATGTGTTACCCAATATGTAATAATTCAGATGGTTCTTAGACAGTCTTCGGTGCTTCTTGTAGACAAATTTGATGTCACTGTATTCTTTGAGGATAGGGTTCTATAGTTAAAACATTCCCAAGCAAGATCGCGTTTAAACGGGAATAGAAGACATTACAAGCGGGTAGGATTCAGTTTTTTGTTTTTCTTTCAGGCTTGGATGCTTCAATGTTTTCTGCAAACATGGCTTGAGGTCATGTGGATACAAGATCTGATGTTTTTGAAGTAAATACCCTAAATGAGTCAAATGGCTCTTACCGCATATACCCCAAGAAAGTCTTCTGTGTTTCAACAGATTTGATTTCTCTGTCTTGTTTGATGACTTAAGTGTTCTACTTTAAGAGATTTTTTAGCTAGACTATTTCCATGACAGTAGAACCAATCACAAGTAGGCAGGATTCTTTTTATTTTTACTTCTGGCTTGGAGCTATAAATGTTTCTAGAATACATGGCTTGGCGTTTTGTGGATATGAGATCTGACATTTAAGCATTCTTCAGATGCATAATACGATAGCCAATGAGCATATGATTCCTTTAAACAGACTATCTAAGAGTAAACTGTTTTGTATGGTCTTTGTAGCCAGATTTGTTGTCTAGATGTATTTTTTGAGGACCAATATTTTTAACTATAAAAGATTTTTTGAGCAAGACTAGTTTTCAATGATAATGGAACCAACGGCAAGTTGGTAGAGTTCTTTCTTATTTTATATACTTCAGGCTTGAAGCATGATATTCAGATTTTAAGTGTCTGAGATGCATTATACAGTATCCAATGCCTAAAGAATTTGGATGGTGCTTAACAGATTATACCCAAAAATATTTTGTGTGTTTTATCTAATTTTAAAAGCGTTTTATATGGATAGATAGTTTTTCTTTCTATTCGAACAACATTTAACAATACTCTCTTTCCATGATGAGGAATCATGTACAAGCAGGTGGAATTCATTACGTTTTTACCCCATTCTTAGAGATATCTGTGTTTTCTGAACACATGGCTTTGGATCGTGTGGATTAGTTGGTTTCTCCAATACAGGAGAAATGATTTGTGGGATCTAATATTTTATAGGGTATCACTCTTTCAGGTGTGTGATGGTAGGCTTTCTGAGCTAATTCCATGCTTGGATCGACATCTTATCTACCAACTCAAGATGAAGTTAGATTTGGGACTCATGGAACATTACGAAAGACATTGCCCGACTCCAGAGCGACGTTACAACTGCTTGATCCCTCCCCCCCCAGGCTACAAGGTTAGTATAAAGCTAATACTCCTACTTGTTTGAGCAGAGTAGTTTTTTGGGTGCTCCTGGTGGCCATTTTTGTGGACCATGCAATTTAGTCTTATTCACCCACTCTGGTCACAATGTGATCATTAAAATTAGCTATAATTGCAATTGGAATTTTGTTTGGGCTTTGGATTACAACTTTCTTATTATTTATTTTTGTTTCCTCCATTGTGATCGATCATGTTTTGAAGGGATTAAAACTCAGTAAAAAGGAATACCATTAAATCTGTCCAAATAATGAAGGCAGAGCTAACCTTGGATTGAAATGTACAAAGACATTCAAGTAGAGTTAATCTGTAATATGCAACTGAATAGGGAATACAATAAAGGGGCATAAAGACTAAAAAAACAAAAACAAATTTGGGCAACTAGAACTATGATCGGTTGAATATCATGTAGTTGAAACAAAGATATGAGATAGAAACTTATGTCAACCTTATTTTCAGTTTTATCTTTTGAGATTGGACACCTTATGTGCTATTCTAATTAAGCTTGTATTTGATCTGATGTTTAGGTGCCGATCCCATGGCCTGCAAGCAGAGATGAAGTATGGAAGGTAAACATACCGCATATACATCTTGCTTCTGAGAAATCAGATCAAAACTGGATGGTGGTGAATGAAGACAAGATCAATTTTCCTGGTGGAGGTACTCATTTCCATGATGGAGCTGACAAGTACATTGCTGCCTTGGCAAGAGTATGGCATTCTAGTGATTTAGGATCCAATTTGATTGTGTAGTGTCTTATGCATTATTATTTAATATATAGATATGACCAATGTTCACATATTCATTCTTTATGTCTTTGTCATTTTGAAGATTTAGTTTAGCATATTTACTACCAATTTTCTAATGTTCTTTCAATTGAGTTATAAACTTATAAGCTGTCTTCAGATGGCTCGGCATACCTCACTAAAGTTAATATGTGGGTTTTGCAGATGCTGAAGTTTCCCCAGGAAAATCTCAGCAATACTGGAAAGCTCAGGACAGTTCTAGATGTGGGTTGTGGAGTTGCTAGCTTTGGTGCATACCTCCTTCCTCTTGACATTGTGGCAATGTCACTTGCACCTAACGATGTTCACCAGAATCAGATCCAGTTTGCTCTGGAAAGAGGAATTCCCTCAACTCTGGGCGTGTTGGGGACCATGAGATTGCCATATCCAAGCAGATCTTTTGAATTGGCTCACTGTTCTAGATGTAGGATTGATTGGCTTCAGAGGGATGGCATATTACTGCTAGAGTTGGACAGATTGCTTAGGCCAGGGGGCTATTTTGCCTACTCTTCGCCTGAAGCATATATGCAAGATGAAGAAGATCTTCAGATATGGCATGCCATGAGTGCCCTTGTCAAACGTATGTGCTGGAAAATTGCAGCAAAGAAAGATCAGACTGTTATTTGGCAAAAACCATTTACAAATAGTTGCTACCTGAAGAGAACTCCAGATACCAAGCCACCTCTCTGCAGTCCAGATGATGATCCAGATGCAGTTTGGCAGGTCCGAATGAAGGCCTGCATCACACCATACTCAGATCGTAATAACTCTTTTATCTTATCTTGCATTCAGAATTTATTTTTAAGATATGCACAATGAAACACACTTTTTGATCTTTAATTAGAGTTCTTATATATCCAGTAAGTAGCTGTGATGATTGGTATTTTCCTTTAAAGATTTGGCAAGTCAATTCTGAACCACAAGACATGGAAATTCAATCTCATGAAACAGTATGACAAGCATAAATACTTTTTTGTAAGCATTCCATTAAATTGTCACTGAATCAACTAGACAAGTATAATTACTTCTTGAAATTAGGAATACATGAGTGCACCCTTCTTTATATCTCACTGTCAATGTTTAGTTTTTGAAAACATAATCCAAACCAAATGTCTACTATTGATGTCCATGGGGCCATAACCAATTTCATTTATAAACATCTCTATAAGAGATGCAGGAAAATCCAGTTTGTGCCTTAAGATATGCAATTCAATTTACTCATGCTACTCCAATGAGTAATCACATTTGTCACAAAAGTTGGATAATTGATGCCTGTGCCATCCATGCCACACTGTCAAAGATCCAGTTCAGGAAAATAATAAAATATAAATGTCAGTCTATTAGCGATTGCATCTCCCTGGTATCGTTAGTTTCATGAATTGTTGCTTCTCATTTCTTGTTTCTACATTTATTGGTAATCTCTCATTTTTAACTGCTAAATCTCATTGGTGATATTCACAAAGAGGAATTCAAATAACAAATAAGTTATTGAAACGCTGGCGCCTTATGATTTCTACAAGATATTTTATGAACGAAATCTTGCTTCTAGAGCAGTTATAGCTGAGATATTTACCATGAACATTTGTTTTACATGAAAATTTCAGAGATGCATCATGCTAAAGGGAGTGGACTGGCACCTTGGCCAAAACGATTGACTGCTACTCCTCCTAGGCTGGAAGACCTTGGTATAAGTGAGGGAGACTTCAAAAAGGATACGGTAACACATCTTCTTCTGCAATTACTGAATTATTTTGTTAATAGTAGTTTATTTTAGAAATGAAAAACTATAAGCAGCCTCTGATTTTCTTTGGATTGCCTTAACTTGTTTGATGTAGGTTGTGTGGAAACAAAGGGTAAATTACTATTGGGAGCAGATAAAATCGGAGATTAAAAATGATACATTTAGGAATATTATGGACATGAAAGCAAATCTGGGTGGATTTGCTGCTGCACTTAACGACAAAGATGTTTGGGTAATGAATGTTGTTCCAGAGAATGGTCCAAACACATTGAAGGTGATCTATGATAGAGGCCTGTTAGGCACTGTACACAACTGGTGAGCTTTGAAATTTGTTGAGACTACTATTCACCTTACATAATAAGATCAAGTTTTATAGCCTTTATATATGGTAATTGTGATCTGTGTGCAGGTGTGAAGCATTTTCAACGTATCCACGTACTTATGATCTCCTTCATGCCTGGACTGTCTTCTCTGACATCAGTGAGAAAGACTGTAGCATAGAAGATTTACTCATAGAAATGGATCGGATTATTCGTCCAAATCGCTTTGTGATTATCAGAGACAAGCCTTCAATAATAAATTACATCAAGAACTATTTGCCAGCCCTGCGGTGGGATTCCTGGACACTGTTGGCTGAGCCTGGGCCTGATCCTCTTTCTCCTGACAGTGAGACCATATTGTTTGCACAGAAGCAGTTGTGGGTGCCAGATGAAAGCCAGTAGCAATGACATTTTGTAAACTACTTTTTCAAGCAAATTTGTTTAGCTTTTGCAGGGTGGCCAAATATGTAGGATGATAGGCTGCTTTGCTGAGAGAAAAAATGGCAGTAGCTTGCAAAAACAAGCCCCATCTAGCTTCAACAGCAAGAACCAGTCCTCTGATTTTTCTGCAAGGAAAGGAGGTACTTATTTCATGTTTTAGTGTGTTATATCTCACAAGGTTCAGGGAGAGAGCTACATTAATTTGAAAATTCATACGAATATCCATTGGATATCCAATGGTAATTATTTTTGCTGCTTGTATGATTTTTCTAGTGCAGACAATTCTTTAAATCGAATTTTCCTGTTCTTAATGCATATGATGTCCCAAGTTTTTGATCGTATTCATGATTTGTTACACACAAGTGTGGATGTGCAGTCATCTTTAAGTTTGGATGATAATTATGGACTGTGTTTTATATAGTGATATTGATCTCTCATCTCTGATCTCATTTTTCCTTGAATGTTTATTTGTTGAGCTGTATAGTATATTGTCTTTTGTGGTGACCATTTTGTGTTTCAAAGAATGAAAAGAGAATTTCAAGTAAGCATGAAGTTACATCGAATACTTTGACTGAAGATTGATTAGCTGATGACCCGATCCAATAGGCAACTACTCTCAACTATTGACATACCTTGCTAACAGATTGCACAGCCTGTATCTCTGTGCTATTATTTGATCCTTTTGGACCATAGTTTCAGTATTTAGGGAAACATTTTATTATTTTGTTATATTTGTTATGGGCTTGCTTACCTAATGCTATATGAATAGAGATTGATTATAAAGTTTCAGGGCAAATCCATTTTACAATGGCTTGGCTTCTCTTGGCCACAATCTAGCAAACTAGGACAAGTCAAGAAGTGAAAACATTTTTTTTCCTATTGAAAATTTGGTCACTGGGAATTGAAAGTTTGTAAAGGTGGGTTCAGAATGGCAGTGGTATACATCAGAAGGAAATAAAAAAAGCTGATAATTGCCATTTATGATGTTTCTTCCCTGTAAACATGTTTGCTGCAGATCAAAACATGGCAGATTAACTTAAACTAGATCTATGAACTGGGATTGTCTTTTTCTCCGCAACCTTATAAGTGGATTAAAACCATAGTTGCCGCAAGACTCATACTGGTACTGGTACGGGAGACTGGTATTTGTACTGGTACTGTTTTTTTTTTGAAAATAGGAGACGGGGGTACTTAGAGATGCCGTTTTTTTAATATAAATAAAAAAAATAAAAAATAAAAATTAATAATTTATAGAAAATTTGAAAATAAAATTAGTAATTTATAGAAAATCTGAAAATATGATGATATTGAACTTTCAAAACAATAATTTAATCACTCTTAGACATGTCAAATACATTATGCTTTAATTTTTAAAGTTTCAAATGTTTAAACTTTAGAGTTTTTTTTAGGTATTTTAGCGGGAGACGTCGTTTTCCGCAGCAGGAGACGGCAGGGTACTTGGGAAACTTCGATGGAAGTCTCTAGAGATGGTACTGGTCTCCGAGATGCATCTCCGTCTTCGAGATGCGTCTTTGAGGGGGGGAGACGCTTCTCCCGACAACTATGATTAAAACACTATGCGATTGTTGAGTTGTAGATGCGTTCTACCATTTTTGTTCTCTAGCATGGTGGGATGCATCTTAGAGTGGTCGATTGATTGTGTCATGAATGAGACGCAGCCTAGAATGCAGAGAGCATCGGTACTTGGGAAATTTCGGTGAAGTTCACTCGAGACGCCTTCGAGATGGTATTATTCTAGATGCCTCGCCTTCAGATGCTTCTTTGAGGGGACGCTCCGACAACTATGATTAAAACACTATGACATGTTGTTGAGTTGTAGATGCGCTTCTACCTTTTGTTCTCTAGCATGATGGGATGCATCTTAGAGTGCCTACTGATTGTGTCATGAGACGCTGGCCTCCTCGACAACTATGATTAAAACACTATGCGATTGTTGAGTTGTAGATGCGTTCTACCATTTTTGTTCTCTAGCATGGTGGGATGCATCTTAGAGTGGTCGATTGATTGTGTCATGCCCAATATGCAATAAATTGCCTCATTTATCTGCATAGATAGACCCCTTTCACATTCATCTTTGTCCTATTTTTGGTTCTCATTAGCATTGGAATATTTCCTTGTTGGACTTGAACTTAGATAATCATCATGACAATCAATGTCCCGACCTTTAGACCATGGGAAACTAGACATGTTTAATAATGTGTCTTTGTTCTCTATCATGTTGGGACATATAGCAAGATAGTTGTCCAATGATTTGGGGCTTAGGGTGAAACCTAGTAGACAACTCTTTAGATAAGGATCTAGATGAAGTTGTGTGTGGAGAAGTTTGTGAGACAAATGTATGCACAGATAGAGATAAATAATTGAAAATTTTAGTTTCTTTATTTGTTTGTCCTATACATGGCATACTCTTGAGAAAGATGTATGGCCACTATCTTCTAGTTTGACTGCTATTCCTACCTACCTATCTACTAATGTTGCAGATATGTATATATAGATTTTATGTTGTGAAGGTTGAGAGTTATGGAAGTTGAATGAATTGTTTCCATGTGACTCAACATCTCTTGATGGGTAGTCGATGTTATTGGAATTTGCACAATGTGTTGATGGATGACTTGGCATAATGTGAGCTTCAGGGGTGCCACTTGGATTACTGTGATGACTTCATTGTTTGATGTTTGAAGTGTGGCACTTAGAATAATGTAGTGATGTGTGGTGTGAATTAGCCTTTATGGTTGGGCCTAGATGTGTGTTGGACTTGTGGTAGAAATTATTGACAGTTTGGTGGAAGTGCGGTTACTGCAGAGTTGATATTTTAAAGGGTGCTCTACACCATTGTTGGAGTGTGTGCACCATTGACAGAAGATGAATGGATAATCCTTTTGTATTACCACAAGCATATGGGAGGTGTGGTTGTATTACCACAAGCATATGGGAGGTGCAAGTGTACCACAAACCATTGAAGTGCCACAAACCATTGAAGTGTTATTGTATTTATCACAAGCCATGAAAATGGTCTTGGTGTTATTCCATGAACCATTGTTGGTAGATCCTCTTTGATTTGTCATCCCCCCTCCTTGTACAGTGATAGGTTGATTGCATTAAGTCTAGGAAGAGGTGTGGAGCCTCGACTTATAGTTGTTTCTTGTTGGACTGTTTGACTTATGGTAGTTCACTTGCTCCAATGACTCTACACATAGGCACATAATAGTTCTATGTAAGTATGGTTTCTAGAATTTGATCCATCTTTGTTGCCATCTTTTTCGCTATAGGTCATTCATTAGTTAACAATTAAATGTGGAATGTTGAGTATCCATAGTTATATGGCATGATCTTCTTTGGAGTTGGTGCAACCTACGATGAGCATGAATTCACCTTGATAATCTAGTATCTCATATTGCCCATTGATACAACTACATTGCGAGGATGGGTGCTCTACATACACTTGTGACTTTGGATGTATGGATACCCAATGATTATGTCACAAATCTCCATTGGCACCACATCACAAAACTATCACCTCCTTGAAAGCATGAATAGCACATGTAAAGTGGCACTAGAGAGTGAGTGACACATATACCTTAGTTGTTATAGGAGCTAAGCCATCCCAATTTGTCAAGTTGTGGACATGGCATAGTTGGCAAATTTAGTTGCTCAATGGTTGTTGTAGAAACTAGGTTCTTTATGTTGTCAACATCAATCAAAAAGCCTAGTGACTACCCTTGCACCCACATTTGTGAGTAGAATAGTCACTTTGCTTCAGCTTTTGGTGTTATGTGGGTTGCTTGTGTGATCTTGATTACAATGCTAGGATTTGTGTTGATGATTCCATTCGAGGTCTTGACTACATCTTTTGTTTCTGTTTGCATAAGCAATATCTTTTGGGCATGGCCCTTTGCATTGGAGTCACTACTAGACTTGTGTCTATCACACCATTTTCTTATCTTGTTGACTACAATGCTAGGATTTGTGTCAATGACTCCATTTGAGATCGACTCCATCTTTTCTTTTCTTTTCTTTTCTTTTTTTCTTTTGCATAAGCAATATGTTTTGGACGTGGACCTTTGCATTGGGGTGGCTACTAGACTTTTGTTTATCACACCATTTGCCTATCTTGGATGGTTTGCTCTTGTCCAAAGGTGGTTTCTTTAGTGTGGAGATGTTTCTTGCTTACTTTTCTACTTGAACTCAATGGTTGTTGCATAGAAATATGCTTCTCCCATTATCTTGACTTTAACCAATTTCAATTTGGACTAAATGGATGGTCATATGCTAGTGTAGTACTTGAGTACTCAATATTGCTTTGACTTAAATGATCTTAGTCTTGCATAGAGATCATGGAGGGCTTCTAGGAATGCATCCCAAGATGGCTCAAATTTTTCTCTTGCCAAGTTTTCTTCCCAAAGCACATGATCTTTCCACCATTTCTTGATGGGTGAAGAGACTTTCAAAAGTGCAATCTTGATCTTCTCTTCATTAGAAAAGTCAATTCACAGAGAAATATGATATCTTAAACAAAAGAATGTTTATATTTACTTGAAATTTAGGGGGGACTTGACCACCAAAAGCTTTACCTAATAATGAAGTTGATGGAATTGCAAATTTAAGGACATTTACAGGTTGGTTGAACATAATTTTTTGCTAGTCCATTAGTGCTTCTACGATTTCATTCTTGATTGTTGTGTGTATCTCCTCTTGTGTTGGTTTGGCAAACTTGGAATGACTTGGTAGGTAGTTTGATGTTTCTCAAGGTTTGATGCCAAGGACTAAATCCTTTGATTGCATTCAATAGGTCATTCAAGAGTAAGATGAATCACTTTGACACCATTGATTAGGGTTCTAAGGTGAAACCTAGGGGACAACTCTCTAGATGAGGATTTAGATGAAGTTACGTGTGTAGAAGCTCTGTGAGATAATTGTGTGTGCAAAGACACACACACACACACACACACACACACACACACACACACACACACACACACATATATAATTGAAACAATAAATCTATTTTGTTTATCTATTTGTCCTATACATGGCATGCTTTTGAGAAAGACTTGTGTCTATTATCTTCTAGTTTTTTTTCTATTTCCCATATATCCATCTCCTTCTATATCCTATCTACTAATGTTACATATATGTATATATAAATTACATGTGAAGGTTGAGTCATTCTAGAAGTTGAACCTTTTCCATGTGACTCACCATCTCTTGATGTATAGGTGGTGTGATTGGAATGTGTGTAATGTGTTGGTGGATGACTTGGCATAGCGTGAGCCTTGGGGTACCACTTGGATTATCATAGCAACTACATTGCCTCATGCTAAAAGTGTAATGCCATGAACAATGCAGTTATGTGCAATGCGAATTAGCCTTTGTGGTCTGGCTTGGAGGTGTGTTGAACCTTGTTGAGGCTATGGTAGAAATTGTAGACAATTTGGTGGAAGTGTGATTACTATAGAGTCTAATTTGTGCAAAGGTTTTTGTGCCATTGTTGGAGTATTAGTCAACAACATAATATAGATATATGAACCGTGTGTTATTTCCAACATCTAAAACGTGCTCGTGTAAATTGTAGCCTATTGAAATGTCACCATAGTTTTTGCAAGCCATGATAATGATCTTAGTGTTCCTGCAGTTACCTCAAGCCATCAAAATGGTCTTTGTATCATCTAGTATGCAATAATTTGCTTCATTTATTTGCACAAGTGAGTAACTTTAAATAAGAGTTGAGAGAGGTTGTGAGGAAATGTTGAATATAACCAATTGCTTCATATTCTTCACCTCCTAACCTATTTTCATATTAGCAAAGCTTTTGGAGCATGTGATGCCTTTAAGGTCTCCCTTGTCCTACAATTCTTACCAATATAATTAATAACAATACAATCATGTGTTTGTGTTAAGGATTCCACACCTAATATAGGCCATTTTCTTATATTTTCCATCTTTTGTTGTTTATTTAAATATATTTGAAACACTTGTCAGCTAATTACCAAATTTTTACTTGCACCTAATATTTCTATGTTGTGACTACTTTAGATTGCATGTTTGGTGATATTTGTGTATATGGACATAGCGTAAAGATGTTAATGAATTATACTAAGATATATTCTCGAGCCTATGCTACTTGAAACAATAAAGCAACTATCTATTTGTCTACATCTATAGGTCTGTGCTTAATTTCATCTTGTCAAGTGGCCTAAAACGGACATTGCATTATTATAATATATTATTATAATGGTGAAAATTCTCCACCCATGCCCATTTCGCTATGTATTAGGCTCACTTTGATTAGAGTGTCCTAAATGCAATAATGAATGTACAAGTGGCATGTTCTTATGGGAATTCACCTCATGACATCATCATATCTTGATCCCACTATCACAATATATCGAAGATTGTTCTTGATGTCTAGATCCCCATTCATTGCCCTAATTCAAATATAATGGTGTAGACTCTGAACCAAATACTTTTGTGGTTGCAATCTAATCTCCAAACTTTTAAATTTGAATTTTTAATTTTGCCGTTGACGCTTCTACCTCTACTAACTATTGCAATGTAGCACATGTTTGTGTTGGATTTGTGTACTTGGTTCTATTTAAAGGCATTCATTTCCCTCATTTGAAATCATATTGGAATGTGAGAAGAGAGCATCTAGATGAAGGGGCCTCACATGAGAATCTATTATGCATTTGTTTGGTTGTGACATCATCCTAGGTGTATTGCATGCTTGCATGTTGTCCTTGATCTTCACTCAAAACTATAAAGTTGGTCTATTATGCTAGATTGAGGAGAACATGACCCTCATAATTGAATAGATTCCCAAAGGTGTTTTGTAAACACCACCATTCTTTACACAAATTTAGTTTTTAAACGACCATTGCAAACATTTTCCAACAATTAGCAATTTGCTAGATCATTTTTACAAATTGTAGGTTTAATTTAGTGCATCAAGTTTAGGTCCAAACTCATGGAGATTAGGTCTACACTTAGTAGATTAGCCAAGATGAGGTACAATCGCTTTGTAATGCTTAAAAAATATAGTAGTGTGGCTTAATCAATTCCAAACTTCTTTTAGTTGCACATTTCCCATTATTAAAATTGAGTTGAGTATCAAATTTTCATTTAATTTTGTATTTCAATTATGCATTTATTATTTCTAGTCATAGCTCATAATCCTAGGATTTTTTTATTGTTTAATTATTTGTCT
>VDFB02387369.1:17756-147942 GCA_007258455.2 Sequoia sempervirens
ACATCATATGCATTAAGAACAGGAAAATTCGATTTAAAGAATTGTCTGCACTAGAAAAATCATACAAGCAGCAAAAATAATTACCATTGGATATCCAATGGATATTCGTATGAATTTTCAAATTAATGTAGCTCTCTCCCTGAACCTTGTGAGATATAACACACTAAAACATGAAATAAGTACCTCCTTTCCTTGCAGAAAAATCAGAGGACTGGTTCTTGCTGTTGAAGCTAGATGGGGCTTGTTTTTGCAAGCTACTGCCATTTTTTCTCTCAGCAAAGCAGCCTATCATCCTACATATTTGGCCACCCTGCAAAAGCTAAACAAATTTGCTTGAAAAAGTAGTTTACAAAATGTCATTGCTACTGGCTTTCATCTGGCACCCACAACTGCTTCTGTGCAAACAATATGGTCTCACTGTCAGGAGAAAGAGGATCAGGCCCAGGCTCAGCCAACAGTGTCCAGGAATCCCACCGCAGGGCTGGCAAATAGTTCTTGATGTAATTTATTATTGAAGGCTTGTCTCTGATAATCACAAAGCGATTTGGACGAATAATCCGATCCATTTCTATGAGTAAATCTTCTATGCTACAGTCTTTCTCACTGATGTCAGAGAAGACAGTCCAGGCATGAAGGAGATCATAAGTACGTGGATACGTTGAAAATGCTTCACACCTGCACACAGATCACAATTACCATATATAAAGGCTATAAAACTTGATCTTATTATGTAAGGTGAATAGTAGTCTCAACAAATTTCAAAGCTCACCAGTTGTGTACAGTGCCTAACAGGCCTCTATCATAGATCACCTTCAATGTGTTTGGACCATTCTCTGGAACAACATTCATTACCCAAACATCTTTGTCGTTAAGTGCAGCAGCAAATCCACCCAGATTTGCTTTCATGTCCATAATATTCCTAAATGTATCATTTTTAATCTCCGATTTTATCTGCTCCCAATAGTAATTTACCCTTTGTTTCCACACAACCTACATCAAACAAGTTAAGGCAATCCAAAGAAAATCAGAGGCTGCTTATAGTTTTTCATTTCTAAAATAAACTACTATTAACAAAATAATTCAGTAATTGCAGAAGAAGATGTGTTACCGTATCCTTTTTGAAGTCTCCCTCACTTATACCAAGGTCTTCCAGCCTAGGAGGAGTAGCAGTCAATCGTTTTGGCCAAGGTGCCAGTCCACTCCCTTTAGCATGATGCATCTCTGAAATTTTCATGTAAAACAAATGTTCATGGTAAATATCTCAGCTATAACTGCTCTAGAAGCAAGATTTCGTTCATAAAATATCTTGTAGAAATCATAAGGCGCCAGCGTTTCAATAACTTATTTGTTATTTGAATTCCTCTTTGTGAATATCACCAATGAGATTTAGCAGTTAAAAATGAGAGATTACCAATAAATGTAGAAACAAGAAATGAGAAGCAACAATTCATGAAACTAACGATACCAGGGAGATGCAATCGCTAATAGACTGACATTTATATTTTATTATTTTCCTGAACTGGATCTTTGACAGTGTGGCATGGATGGCACAGGCATCAATTATCCAACTTTTGTGACAAATGTGATTACTCATTGGAGTAGCATGAGTAAATTGAATTGCATATCTTAAGGCACAAACTGGATTTTCCTGCATCTCTTATAGAGATGTTTATAAATGAAATTGGTTATGGCCCCATGGACATCAATAGTAGACATTTGGTTTGGATTATGTTTTCAAAAACTAAACATTGACAGTGAGATATAAAGAAGGGTGCACTCATGTATTCCTAATTTCAAGAAGTAATTATACTTGTCTAGTTGATTCAGTGACAATTTAATGGAATGCTTACAAAAAAGTATTTATGCTTGTCATACTGTTTCATGAGATTGAATTTCCATGTCTTGTGGTTCAGAATTGACTTGCCAAATCTTTAAAGGAAAATACCAATCATCACAGCTACTTACTGGATATATAAGAACTCTAATTAAAGATCAAAAAGTGTGTTTCATTGTGCATATCTTAAAAATAAATTCTGAATGCAAGATAAGATAAAAGAGTTATTACGATCTGAGTATGGTGTGATGCAGGCCTTCATTCGGACCTGCCAAACTGCATCTGGATCATCATCTGGACTGCAGAGAGGTGGCTTGGTATCTGGAGTTCTCTTCAGGTAGCAACTATTTGTAAATGGTTTTTGCCAAATAACAGTCTGATCTTTCTTTGCTGCAATTTTCCAGCACATACGTTTGACAAGGGCACTCATGGCATGCCATATCTGAAGATCTTCTTCATCTTGCATATATGCTTCAGGCGAAGAGTAGGCAAAATAGCCCCCTGGCCTAAGCAATCTGTCCAACTCTAGCAGTAATATGCCATCCCTCTGAAGCCAATCAATCCTACATCTAGAACAGTGAGCCAATTCAAAAGATCTGCTTGGATATGGCAATCTCATGGTCCCCAACACGCCCAGAGTTGAGGGAATTCCTCTTTCCAGAGCAAACTGGATCTGATTCTGGTGAACATCGTTAGGTGCAAGTGACATTGCCACAATGTCAAGAGGAAGGAGGTATGCACCAAAGCTAGCAACTCCACAACCCACATCTAGAACTGTCCTGAGCTTTCCAGTATTGCTGAGATTTTCCTGGGGAAACTTCAGCATCTGCAAAACCCACATATTAACTTTAGTGAGGTATGCCGAGCCATCTGAAGACAGCTTATAAGTTTATAACTCAATTGAAAGAACATTAGAAAATTGGTAGTAAATATGCTAAACTAAATCTTCAAAATGACAAAGACATAAAGAATGAATATGTGAACATTGGTCATATCTATATATTAAATAATAATGCATAAGACACTACACAATCAAATTGGATCCTAAATCACTAGAATGCCATACTCTTGCCAAGGCAGCAATGTACTTGTCAGCTCCATCATGGAAATGAGTACCTCCACCAGGAAAATTGATCTTGTCTTCATTCACCACCATCCAGTTTTGATCTGATTTCTCAGAAGCAAGATGTATATGCGGTATGTTTACCTTCCATACTTCATCTCTGCTTGCAGGCCATGGGATCGGCACCTAAACATCAGATCAAATACAAGCTTAATTAGAATAGCACATAAGGTGTCCAATCTCAAAAGATAAAACTGAAAATAAGGTTGACATAAGTTTCTATCTCATATCTTTGTTTCAACTACATGATATTCAACCGATCATAGTTCTAGTTGCCCAAATTTGTTTTTGTTTTTTTAGTCTTTATGCCCCTTTATTGTATTCCCTATTCAGTTGCATATTACAGATTAACTCTACTTGAATGTCTTTGTACATTTCAATCCAAGGTTAGCTCTGCCTTCATTATTTGGACAGATTTAATGGTATTCCTTTTTACTGAGTTTTAATCCCTTCAAAACATGATCGATCACAATGGAGGAAACAAAAATAAATAATAAGAAAGTTGTAATCCAAAGCCCAAACAAAATTCCAATTGCAATTATAGCTAATTTTAATGATCACATTGTGACCAGAGTGGGTGAATAAGACTAAATTGCATGGTCCACAAAAATGGCCACCAGGAGCACCCAAAAAACTACTCTGCTCAAACAAGTAGGAGTATTAGCTTTATACTAACCTTGTAGCCTGGGGGGGGAGGGATCAAGCAGTTGTAACGTCGCTCTGGAGTCGGGCAATGTCTTTCGTAATGTTCCATGAGTCCCAAATCTAACTTCATCTTGAGTTGGTAGATAAGATGTCGATCCAAGCATGGAATTAGCTCAGAAAGCCTACCATCACACACCTGAAAGAGTGATACCCTATAAAATATTAGATCCCACAAATCATTTCTCCTGTATTGGAGAAACCAACTAATCCACACGATCCAAAGCCATGTGTTCAGAAAACACAGATATCTCTAAGAATGGGGTAAAAACGTAATGAATTCCACCTGCTTGTACATGATTCCTCATCATGGAAAGAGAGTATTGTTAAATGTTGTTCGAATAGAAAGAAAAACTATCTATCCATATAAAACGCTTTTAAAATTAGATAAAACACACAAAATATTTTTGGGTATAATCTGTTAAGCACCATCCAAATTCTTTAGGCATTGGATACTGTATAATGCATCTCAGACACTTAAAATCTGAATATCATGCTTCAAGCCTGAAGTATATAAAATAAGAAAGAACTCTACCAACTTGCCGTTGGTTCCATTATCATTGAAAACTAGTCTTGCTCAAAAAATCTTTTATAGTTAAAAATATTGGTCCTCAAAAAATACATCTAGACAACAAATCTGGCTACAAAGACCATACAAAACAGTTTACTCTTAGATAGTCTGTTTAAAGGAATCATATGCTCATTGGCTATCGTATTATGCATCTGAAGAATGCTTAAATGTCAGATCTCATATCCACAAAACGCCAAGCCATGTATTCTAGAAACATTTATAGCTCCAAGCCAGAAGTAAAAATAAAAAGAATCCTGCCTACTTGTGATTGGTTCTACTGTCATGGAAATAGTCTAGCTAAAAAATCTCTTAAAGTAGAACACTTAAGTCATCAAACAAGACAGAGAAATCAAATCTGTTGAAACACAGAAGACTTTCTTGGGGTATATGCGGTAAGAGCCATTTGACTCATTTAGGGTATTTACTTCAAAAACATCAGATCTTGTATCCACATGACCTCAAGCCATGTTTGCAGAAAACATTGAAGCATCCAAGCCTGAAAGAAAAACAAAAAACTGAATCCTACCCGCTTGTAATGTCTTCTATTCCCGTTTAAACGCGATCTTGCTTGGGAATGTTTTAACTATAGAACCCTATCCTCAAAGAATACAGTGACATCAAATTTGTCTACAAGAAGCACCGAAGACTGTCTAAGAACCATCTGAATTATTACATATTGGGTAACACATCACGCATCAGAAAAATACTTAAACTATCAGATCTCCTGTAAAAAACTTAGGGACCTCCAAACCTAAATTTAAAACAAAAAGTTAAACCTTCTTGCAATTGGTTCCACTCTGAGAAGCACATTCTTGGTCAAAAACTTGAGTGGGAAACTCAGTTCCAAAACATACAAAGATAGAAAACCTATTTACATAAGTGAAGCGTAAATTAATTCCATCTTAATCTTATTATGACGGATTCTTTTTTCATTCTAACACAATCTTACTAGAAACTCCTCCGTGAAAAAAATACATAGATTGCAAATCTATATACATAAGTAAAAACAAAAGGAATTCCACCCATTTGAGATTAGTTTCACACTCATATTTAGCAAATCTATCTACATAAGTACAAACACAATGAATTTTGTTTGATGAACGATTCGACTATATTTTAACTCAATCTTGCTCAAAACTCGGTCCCCAAAAGAATACAACAGTTAGCAAATCTATCTAAATAAAACTCACAAAACCATTCTTGCCCATCCTCAGTTGCGAATAATCCGAATTGGGTGTTGTAATACGCATCCGAAATACTCACAGCAAATACTTTCACTCAAAAACATTCTAAGATATACTCAGTTAAGCATAATCTGAATTGGGTATCTAAATTAAACATCTGAAATACTCACAGGAAATGCTTTAGGGATCGTATCATTTCTTAAGTCTATACCACCGATCCCAGCTTCTTCACTCTTCTCGTCTTCGTCATTCAATGTGTTAAAATTCTTGATCTGATTCGACTGGTTCTCATCCGCCTCCCCATTGGAACCCAGCTTTCTGAAGAACTTCCCACTTTCTGCAACATCGGCATCTTCGGCCGCACTGACTCCTCCCTTCTGCAATCTGGGCTTAAAGAAAGACCCGTAGTAAACAAACAGCAGGCCGGCAAAAAGAACACAGAACAATACAGGGGTGAGTATTTTCTTTCTTTGGTTGACTTCACCCCTACCCCTCATCTTGAACCTGATGAAACCCAACCCAGATCTGATTAAAAGCAGCCCAGATCTGTGCTGCTAATGAGAGCCCTGCTATGCTAATGCCATTCTGTCCTACAAGTAACGAGTTCCATATGACGACTCTATTTTTTAGGACACCACACAAGTGGATTGAGCAAAAATCAATGGCTGCTGCCCAACAAGCAGAGATATGTTGAGGAGTCCTTGGTGTGTAGAAGTGATACTAATACTAATACTCTAGCAGGCAAGGAGTCGCAGTTACATGGGTTCAACTTTTGAATACGCAGATTACTCCACATTTAGTGGCCTCCAGGTCTAAAGTTTAATCCAGCTAGTGCCGATTATTCTCCCTGTCCTCCCATTAAAATTTTCATTCACAAATACTTACTGCGGACGTTTGGTAGCCAATTTTGGCCAAAACCAGCTACTGATTTAATTGGGTTTATTAAACCTTGCCTTTATTCTAATTTCTTAATATATATTTGTAAAGAAAAATAAACTTTCCTTATGGTTAATTTAGGATAATTTAATAAGATGCATTCACATAATTATAAATTAGTTGAGAAAAAGTAAGATAGTAGGGGTCTATAGTTTGAAATTTTGTTACATTTAATTTAGGAAAGTAAATGTAAGGTAAGGTCATACCTAGTTCTATAATGAAAGAATGATTGTCTTTGGAGAATTTTTTGGAATTTGACTTGTAGAAATACGATCTCTTCATTAGTTACTAGCCTCAAAACCTACACTAAATATGTGTTCTATCTAAGATTAGGTCCATTAATTTGTGTCAAGTTTGTAGTTGTGGATTTCTTCTCTAATTCTAGACTCAACCATTTACGATTAACAACTCATGCTCTTCAACTCCCATGATTGATCTTTACTTGCTCTATTGTTTCTACTTATCTTAGGGCTACTAGTATTCAAAAATACTTTGGAAGAGTTGTCATTGCATAAAAGAAGACAAGTTCTCCCAGGTCAACCCCTAGAAATGTGTACGAAGATTCAAAGATAGTTGACAAGAACACTAAAATGTATGTATGTAAATATGTTACTCTTTTTAGTGCACCAAATTTATATGTGTCACTATTAATTACTAGTTCAATGCTCTATCTCTCATAGATGTGAAATGAATACAATTAAATGTCTTTATATGCCAATGCATAGTATCAAATCTAATTAAATATGTGTTTAGTCTACTCAAGATATGAAAATGAAGAAGCAAGTTGACAAATTTAAATTTTAAATTTTAAAAGGAAAGAATCAAGTTTTGTGACCATGGAAATGACCTTGGTGGACAACCAACCAATTATAGGTGAATCATAACTAGATGGGGCTAGGTCTCTAAATAAATGTAATAAATTTGTATATAAGGTGAATGTATAGTATGTGCATATAAGCATAAGATGAGGCTAAATGCATAGGGATATTTGTGTATATGAATGGGAAAAGGCTAGGGGAATGAGCCCTACTTCACACAAGACTATGTCATTTGTCAATGTGTACATGTTTCTAGACATTCCTCAAAATAAGCAACAAAATTAAATGGAAAATGGCATGGATATGGAAATTTTACTATTACATTTGGTCTCCACTTTAAGGTCCATGTGAATTATAAAATGTTCATGCATCTCAAATTATGTAGCATTTACAAGCATACATGTAAAGTAAATATTTAGGCATCAAAGAATACAAATGGAGCTCCATATAAAACAATGGACCCTACAAGGTATCGTCATGTAAGTGCACATCCTCCAATATGCTCTCTCTATATAGACCTACAAAATAGAGAAAAAGTATATACAATGAGTAGCTTCAATCTCACTAGTGAAAATTATGTACAAAATAGGAAATTGCTTTACTATCAAGAAAATAGGAACACTAGGAAATGAATAAAATTAGAAAATTCCTCTTGTTCAAAAAATGATAATGGTGTATTTGGAATGGTAGACATGGGATGATAAGGTGCATGGAGTGAACGCATGTCATGTGGTAATTCTCAATTTGTTTACAATAATGAGTCTCTTGAGCACTTGTCACTACCAAAAAGCTCAAAATAGGAATGTTAATGACAATATATGCCCCCTTTCAATTGGTTGTTTCTATAGGATGCAAAGAATTGAAGGAGGGGGAAAATAGTACAAGAAATTTAAAATGATGTATAGATAAGCATGAGGGCATGTAATCATGTACAAAAATTGCAATAATGAATATATCATGTCATAAGCATGTGTAACACCTAGAATGATAAAGAATTATAAGCATATGTGTGTTTTGATAAGACATAGAAGGTAATGTTGCTCCCAACATGGGAAATATAAAATGGTGATGTGATCCTTGATGGCTAAAAAAATAATGCAAATATATTGGTCAGTAGAGAACCATATGCCCCCAATGTGGCATCTAAGACCATGAGTACATAGTGGTGTACATAAGACAATAAGTCCCTAGTGGCTGTAGATTTGAACAAGGTAATGCATGGGGGAAGGCATAATGGCCCCAATGTACAAGGAACATATGTCAAGGATATGGCTATGAAAGTTAATGATGTTATAAAGGGGAAGGCATGATAGCCTCAAAATATAAGGATGTAGCCATGAAGGTGCAAAATATAGAGAGGGAAGGCATGGTGCCTCCTAATATAAGGATGTGACCATAAAGGTGCAACATGTATATAAATAGGGAAAGCATGAAGCTCCTAATGTAAAGATGCAACATGGTAAGATCAATTGTGATAGGGGAAGGCATGATACCCCCAAAGTAAGGACAAGTGTTAAGGATATAGTACAAATTAAATAAGGGGTATGGTCTATAAGTGTGATATAGCAATATAGGTTCAATAAGTAACCCTATAAAAGTGAGATTTATCAATGTAGGCTCATATGAGCATGATGATGTGGCAACATAAGCTCAATAAGTATGATGACATGTCAAGAGATGTTCGATAAGTTACTCTAAAAGTGTAATGTATCAATGTAATCTCAATAAAAGTAAGCATAGTATAGCAATTTGAGATCATTGGGTAATTGGTGAAGACTAAGAAAAATGCATAAGCATAAAACGAGAAGCAATAAATCAACATGATAAGAGGGGAACCCAAATGAAAGTGAAAACAAGGGCATGCAAAACCAACTGTAGATATAAAATATAAAGAAAATATATGAAAAACAAATGTAAGTAAAATAATAAATAAATGCTAACAAAAATTCCCCCCAAGTGGCAGAAAATAAGCATGTAAACAAATATCAAAGATGAACTAAGTATGGAAAATAAGGAACAAAAAGGCCAAGACATAAATTTCAAGAAGAAAATTGACACTGATATCCAAGATATATCTCTATATGTGAATATATGCTAGAGTGGTGGTCATAAATCATTAAACAAACTAATTTTTAGGTGCCACCTTGGCACCATAGCTAGTGGCTCATCCATAAGTTCATCCTCATCTTGTTAAAATAAATTATATAATTTGTCTTCTTGTTCTCTTATTTTTTTCTCTTTTCTACTTGTCTTTTTTTCTACTTATCTTTCCAATGACATGTTTCTTCTTGTTTTTGCTTCATGCTAGGTGTAAATACATGTTCAAAAAGTGTAACATTAGGCGCATCTTTTCTTACTCATTCTTGTTTCTTAACTTGTTGTGGAGTGATAAATATTGTATGACCCATAATATCTTGCTTTGGTTTCCATGTAGCCTTCTATACATGAAATTCATGTATTACTTTCATTTCTTTATTTGGCACTCTTCCTTTTTCTATTTTTAACTTTAGGATTTTGTTGTTCTGTTTGTTATTGAACTCCTTTTGTTGTTCCTATTTTTATTGAAATAAAAATTCAAATTCCTAAGGATGGCTTCTTCATTTTCATATGGAGATTCTTTTGTGTTAGAGTTGATAGATATCTTTGATGGCATGTTAAATTCACTCAAGGACTCAAGCTTCCAAGATCACTTGCAAAACCAAAATATCCTTCCACAAGAGAAAATAAAGAGCATAAATTTTCCAATAATGGATGCAAAATATATTAAGATCAATAGTGATCAATAAATATGCACTATACATACTAAATGTACATATTAGACCTTGCTTATATAGGCAAGGTTGAGAGGTAGGGAAAACTAGGATGATGACAAGTATCTTAATCCTATGTCATATGACAACAGAGGATAAAATCATATGTCTACAAGAAACTTCTAGAAATATTCCTAACTCACTAAGTAAACTTAGAATGTGAACATGTGTGAATAGGTCCTAACTAGGAACTAGTTAGATAATGTGCCTTGTTCACACTACAAATGGGGAAATTGGATAGGAAATACCCCTATTCACACCAACACCCACCCTTAAGTGCAACTTAGGGAGAATGAAAAACAAATACAAATGATGTGAAGATGCAAATATGGGTCCCCATGTACAAATGCAATCTCTCACAAATTAAGAAAAGGAGAAAACCCAATGGGAAAAACTCCTCCCCAAAAGAGAGAAAATATAAGAAAAAAATCTCTAAAAGATGTGATGGATAAAATCCCATGTGAGGAAAAAGTCACACCATGAGAGAGAAGAAGAGAGACCATGGAGCCCCCCCTTAATGTAGAATCTATGTCAATGGTAGATCCTTAAAATTGGATGTAGAAGATGGTCCATGATTGTCAAACAACATTCCTCCCCTTAGGAAGAAACAAAACCAAAGGTGTATGTATGATGTCTTCACATTCCTAAAAGGAATAAGAAGGAAGAAAACTCAAAATGTATGATATCTCTAAATATTGCTCATGTGTATCCATGTTGATGCTGAAAGCAACCACTACAAAGTTAGGTGTTCCAAGCCACATTGATGAAGATGAAAATCCAAAATCTAATAGAGATGAATGAAGAACAAGATCCAAAGATTCAAATATCTTCTCTAAAGACAAATATACCTTCTCCAAATGTTTCTCAAAAGGCTCCAAGCCAATTCCATATGGTGACAAATACTGATAAGATGAATCAAGTATCATGCAAGATTCAAGTACGATAACCATTAATGTATGGTGCTCTCCATAGGGGAGACAACTAGACCAATGAGAATTTGGTACTCCTATAGAAGGTATCAACATTAATGATGACTAACTCATATATGACTCATGAATATCTATAGAAAATATCACTATAGAAGCATATGTAGGAAAAGAAAGAACAAGAGGGTCTAAATGTGCCTTCACAACATCTAAATAATAATAAACTCCATCAAAGAGAAGATGAATACAACCAATGGTGTCTCTCAACTTTGAAATATGAGACTCTACAAACAAACTAGAAATGTATGTTAAGTACTCATCCTAATAAGCTATATCTAGAAGACAATGTATATCCTGATGCATTGCATCACAAGCAACCATGAATGTAGCAACACAAATATCATCAAAAGCAATAGTAGATAGAGGATAGGGAATCTCAATGCATGTCATTAGACTGCATTGTTCATCCCCAAATGATGTATCTACATAAGATTCTTGAGTGTGAACATCTGATGAATCTGTTGATGATGGATTAGAAGAATTTTGCAAACTAATGCTATTGATAATGAGAAGTTGTTTCAACTCATGAATATCATAAAGAATTTACAAATCATAAAGTTACTTTCATAAGAATTCATCTATTGTATGCCTTTTCATCCCATATTAATCATATTTAATTTTCCATGGATTAGGAGACACGATTATCACCATAAAAAAAAAATATTACCCACCAAATTCACTCAATCATGAGACCCCCTAGTAATGTGTGGCTTGAATATTGCACAAAAACACATAGAATAAAATGCAAACAAGTCCTAGTATATTTAGAGTTCATCAGTCTATAGATAAATATATATACAACAAAGGATGAGACTCTAAAAAATTATAGGAATGTAGTTTGGTAAATAATAGAATTGTTTGATGTATTTGATCTTGAATGGGTTGATAGATTAAAGAATGATATTACAAATACTATAGTGAAAGGAATGCAATCCTTTTTTGAGTAGATTAATTTAGTAAGATAGTTTGTTCCAAATTTTTGATGAGAAGACCAAGCCCATCTCCAACATGGTAAAGAGAGGACAAACACTTAGATGGAAGGAAGAACCACTAGAGGAGTTCATAGAAATTAAGTATGTCATCAAGGAAGCACCAATTCTAATTATTCCTAATTTTTCCAAGCCCTTCAAGTTGTTCTATTTTGCTTTATTTCATACTACAACTATTATGTTGCTTTAAAAGAACAAGTACAAATGTAAACAACTAATCATATTTGTTAGAAAATTGTTGCAATGATTGGATCTAAAATATTTAATTATGGAGAACCATGCATATGCTTTTGTGAAAATCATGAATTATATGTCATACCTAATCGGTGTGAAAGTTATTGCATATGTTTCACACACAACTGTGAAGTTTATTCTTACTCAATAAAAGGCTTCAAGGAAAGGTGTAGGTGGATAAATACATTTTCCAAGAGTATGACATTGAGGTACAATTGACTAAGTTGGTAAGAGACCAAGGTTTAGCTAAATTGATGGCAAACACATTAACCTAGAGGCTACAGAGGTAAATAAAAATGATGTTGGTCATGCACATGTTGGTTGCTCATTAGAAAATTATCCCTCTTATAAATACATTGTCTTTTTATTTGTTGAATATGAATTGCTTGAGGGGAACTAATGAAAGCCAACAAAGAACCCTAAAACTGTAATCCCATAAGTATGTGCTAATCCAAGATATTTTGATGTGGGGAGCCCCAAGCAGATTGTTTATCGAGTGCTTGAACTAAAAAGAATCCAACCAATTGACTGATGAATGTCATCAGGGCATTTGTGGAGGTCATTTGAAAGCCAAAATAATCACACATAAATTCCTTAGAGCTAGTTTTTGGTGGCCTACTTTATTCAAGGATGTAGCTGTAGGGTAAGGAAGTTTTATGCATGTCAATTTTTTTTTGGTAAACTTAAGTTTTTAAGTTATGTTCCTCTCTTACTAATAACTATAGATGTTCCTTTTCAACATTAGGTAGTCAACTTCATAAGTGAGATACAAGAGAAATCTAGCAATAGATAGAGGTGGATCCTTGTGGTAACCAATTATTTTACCAAATGGGTTGAGGCAATCCCAACTTCAAATGCTACATCCAAGGTGGTAATCAATTTATTGGTAAACAATGTCATAACTAGGTTTGGTGTTCCTGCAAAAATTATAATGGATAATGTATGTGCTTTATATCACATGAAGTTTCAAAATTATGTAATGAGCATGGAATTAATTTCACCTTCTCTTCTCTATATTATTGCCAAGGTAATGGATAGGTTGATCCTAGCAATAAAAGTCTCGTGTATGTAACCAAGAGTTATGATTGTTTGAATGATGGAATGGATGATCTATCACCAATTCAAACTAGTTCCTACTCCATTGGGAAACAAAGTAATAACAAAAAAGAGGAAAGAAAGTAAATTCAATAGAGCATTAGTAAAATTAGGTTAACAATCATATAAAAACTATAAATTATATATTTGCAATACACATGCTTAATATTCAATAAATAGAAATATAACAACCCACATAGAATAAAGGAATGACCATTACAAAGGCTTTGTAATACATTAGATGTTATCACACATACATCAAACCCTAGTTTAATTCATACTAGCAAATATGGTGAAATAAAATATATAACTATGATTACAATACTTCCTTGAATCATTACAAATAGTCATGGAGACATGCATTACAAAATATATGCATTATAACATCCTTCATACATTATGCTAAATATATTCCTTCATTTATAGTTAAGGCGTGAAGTATTTTTTTATCCTAGAATGCTCTATAGACTTTACCAAACCCAAAAGTTAGCTTGATGACCAACCATTTAAAATAATCTATCCTCTTGATTATCTAAATGAGATATGTTTTGCTAGACTCAACCTATCCATTACCTTGGAGATGATAGGGATAAGAGAAGATGAGAATAATTTCATACTCATTGCATAATTTTGAAACTTTGTGTGATCTAAAGAGCATGGCATTATCCATTATTATTTTTGTAGGCACACCAAATCTAGTTATGAAATTGTTTACAAAAAATCAATCACCACCTTGGATGTAGCATTTTAGGTTGGGATTGCCTCAACCCATTTGGTGAAATAATTGGTTACCACAAGGATCCACCTCTATCTATTGTTCTATTTCTCTTGTATCTCACCTATGATATTGAATACCAAATGTTGAAAATGAGCATCTATAATTACTAGTAAGAGAGGAAGAGCACTTACAAAATTTTAAGTTTACCATTAAAAATTTAATAGGAATCACATTTTCTTACCCTTTTAGCTACACCCTTGAATAAATTAGGCCACCAAAAACTAGCTCTAAGAAATTTATGTGCAATTATTTTGGCTTTGAAATGGTCCTCACAAATTCCCTGATGGTATTCATCTATCAATTTGTTAAACTATTCTTGATTCAAGAACTTGAGTAGCAATTTTCTTGGGTCTCCCCTCATCAAACTAGCTTGGATCAACACATACTTTTGGGATTACTTTTAGGGCTCTATGTTGGATTTCATTAGTTCCACTAGGGCACTTCGTGTTCAACAAATAAAATACAATTTCTTTATATGAGGGATCATTTTCTAATGAGAAACAAGCATGTGCATGACCAACTATCATTTTTATTTACCTCTATAGCCTCTAGGTTTTCATTTACCATAACTCTAGTTAAACCTTGGTCTCTTACCAACTTGGTCAATTGTACCTCAATTCCATAATCTTGGAATTTATTTATCCACCTACACATTTTCTTTAAAGTCTCTTATTAAGTGATACTATTGTTCATAGTTGTGTGTGAAACATATGCAATAAATTTCATGTCGATTAGGTATGACATGTAGTTCTTCACGATTTTGACCAAAAACGATTATTACTTCTCCATAATTGAATACTTCAGCTCAAATCCTTTCAAGGATTTTCTAAAAAAATATGATCAATTGTTTCTATTTGTACTTGTTCTTTTGAAGCAACACAATAGCTATAGTATGAAATGAAGCAATAGAGAACGGTTAGAAGGGATTAGAGTAATCATGGATAACTAGAACTAGTGCTTTTTTAATGGCATGCTTAATTTTTAAGAACACCTCTAGTGGTTCTTCCTTCCATGTGAGTGTTTGTCCTTTCTTTAGAATGTTAGAGATAAGCTTGGTATTCTAATCAAAATTTGGCACAAACTACCTTACTAAATTAATCTACTAAAAAAGGATTGCATGCCTTTCACTATTTTGGGCTTGGGATTGAGATAAATCACCTTGACTGTTTTTAAATAAATTTTGATTGTCCTTTGACACAATGTGTCCCAAAATATTTCTCCCTTCTGCATCAAACACACCCTTCTTGCGATTCAAGGAGATCCCATATTTAAGACACCTTTGAAATATTTTTAATAAATGTTTGTAGTGATCTCTTGTATCTTTGAAAAAAGCTATTAGTTCATCTTAAAAAACAACCAATATCTCATCTATTAGACCTACAAATGGAACATTCATGGCTCTTTGAAATGTTTACCCTACATTCTTGAGTCCAAATAACATTCTCATGTATACATGTGTGCCTCGAGGAATTGTATAGGCTATCTTATGTTGATTAGATTCCTTGACTAGAACTTGTTTATACCATGAGAATTTATCCATCATAAACATCAACTCAAAACCATCGAGGAGAGTATATCTTATTAAGCAACTTCATGTTACTCTTACTAAGATCTCTCTTTGGGACCTCCAAAATTCTCTTATCTATCATGGAATGCTTCAAGAGAATCTATAGAAGATCCTTGTGTCATCTTCTACTAGACTAACTAATATGAATCATCTAATAGAATGTATTCATTTTGACACTCTAGATAGTATACTCCATCAGCATGAGATTCCTCCTCCTGAATTACAAATTTAATCAAATCTTGTTATGTTGATTGTTGATGTTAATACATTGAGTATTAAGCACACTCTCGTTATACCTAGATCAAGTCTCAATATTTGTGGCATTAATTTTCTATGTCATATTCATTTAGATTCTTCTTCTCTTGTTGCTACATCTATCTCTATTTGTGGGTTTGATAACATTGGTCAAAAAACTCTTGGCATGGTACTATTATCTATTCAGCTATAACTCGTTACCTTACCTACCTTGATATATGTTTTCTAGGTAATTTATCATATACCCTTCTTCTGGGTAGACCATGGATACACACCATGGGTGAAATCTCATCTACTTTGCATTAGTCTAATATAATTCATATAAAAATAAAGTATATACAACAAGAGTAGATCTTAACCCCTTTCAATACTTTCAATAGGTTGAATCGGGTTATGTGAATCTTGCATTTCATTCTCTTCACAATTGTGTACCTTCTTCTACAACAAACTCTAAAACACCATCATCACTCTCTGATGATGATGTGCCTTCTTCATCTAATGCATGTCTAGGTGATGATTGGGGCTCCTTAAACTTCACCCCACATGGGCCTAGTGAGTATAAGGTTGACCCTTCTAAATTTGGCATTCCTTCATTTAACAAGGATTCATACTCATACAAGAATCAATCCTTCTCATTCTATGAATTCAACACAACTTCTTTTTTTAAATGTAATTATAATTCTTATTTTTCCCAGGCTATTGGTGTTGAATCTCCTCTCTCTTCTTTAGAGAAACATTATGAACTTGGATTCAAAAAAAATTCTAACCATGGATACAAAGGAAATGACTCAGTCACATGGAACAAGGATTTAAGGTTCTTGTAGAACTGACACCACACTTTTCTATAGAGGGTTTAGGTTACTAGCCTTCTCCTTTGTCCACTTCCCCTCCATTGTTTAATATCTTTATGACTTCTTATTTTAAATATTTAAACCTTTCTCCACAAGAGAAAGTGTAGTGCCCCTCCCATTTGCATCTTGTTAATATGAGATCGATGTTTTAGTTTTGTTGTTTCCTCGTGTATTTTGTGTTGATTATTTTGTATGGCTTTGAATGGTGTGTATGAACCACCACTTGTTTGAGATAAGATTCCTCAACATGTTAGTTGTTGAAATTTTATACATTTACATGTTTGATTATCATTATGCTTCAGTTCAGTGATGCATTATTTATGTTGTGGTTAAATGTGATCCCGATTATTGATATTTAAGAAATGATTTATATGAGAGATTATAGATGTTATCTATGCTTTATGCTATTAGACCACATTGGGTGATTATGATGTGCTTCGGCTATATATACATTGAGCAGGTACCCTTGATGTGCATTAGATGGTTATAGGTACATGGTTATTTCTCTAGTTGGATACACAAGTTTGAGTTATTCTGCAATGGTGGTTAATTCAAAGATGTCATATTGGGCCCCTCCATATCCATTCCCCGATCATACTTGAATCAAGTAAAATATGTTTCATGTTTGACCCTATGTGAACTCGAATCTGAGTTAGGAGTTATTTCATAATCCCTATGTGTTGTGAAATGTTAGTGCATGCTTGATTTAAATACATTTCTAATTTCATGTTTTTTGGATAAAATATTTAATAAGTTGCAAATTGGATGATTTAATCATATTTTAATCAAGGAATCGGATTAAGTTAGGTATTTAAATGGTAATTAAAATTACCTTTTTGATCATAAATGAAATATTAGGAATTTAAATGATTTCTATAGTGATATCAAAATATTTTATGTATTTTGGGAAATGCGGGAAAATGAAAATATGGCTAAGTTAATTAATTTTGAAAAAACCTTGGGATGGGAATGTGTATTTTTGCTCGAATTAATTGTAAGGATTTAAAGGACTTCAAAATATTGAATGTGAATGTTCTATTTATATTGGGCAATAAGAGAAAAATAAAGAAAGTGAAAATTGAAAATTAAAATAGAAAATTTTGAAAAGAGAAATTTGAAAAGGGTTCGAAAAGGAAAAGAGTTGGTCATTTTAGGATTATTCATTTTTTGAAGAAAAATGCTCCAAAAACCCCCCTTTTAGAAAATTTGAAAATGGGTGGATTTGGAAGGGAATAGATCGGGAGTTGGATGGATTGTGATAGGAAATAGATCTTTCTTGTGTGTGTGTGATCGTGTCTTCTCCAAATTGGTAATTTGCAAGTTCTCATGTGTTTTATGTGCATTTGGATTTGAGGTAGTCTTCTTCTCCTCTCCATTTTTTGAGCTCTTTCTTGTTTTGGATGTCTACTCACCCTTCAGGGAGCATACGACTTTATTTATAGATTGCAATATGAAGTTTTAGAGTAGGGTTTAAATTTATTTCAATTTAAAAAAAAAAAGCCCAAATAGAGCCATGATTATGGCAATTTTTTTCTAAAATGTAGGAATTGTGATATTGACTTCGAAATTGTGTTGTTGGGCATACCTTGAGCAAAAGGGTATTTCTAGAATTTAGGAATTTGATATTTAAAATTTCAAGTTTTTCTTCAATGGTGAATTTGGGTTTTCTATGGTTTCTCTTTTGTAATTTATCTTAGAAAATTTGAATTTGGGAGTGGCTTGGGATAAATATTAATGTGGAGATGGAAGTATCCTTATTCATTTTTATTTAGAACCAAAGGTTAATTGGGAAATTGAAATTGAAATTCTAAAATCTAAAGCTTTTGTCAATGAAGATTTTGAGAAATTTATGGTTTTTCAATGCAAAATAAGATGACAAAATTTGAATGTTTTATATGTTTTATGATGAATTTAACGTTTTAATGAAATTATCCTTTGCAAAATATGGAAAGAATTATTGTGGAAACTTGTTATAAATTTTTGATGAAATTGAATTTTGTGTATTGTTTTTCATGCCACATTTGTTGGAGGATGTGATGAGCTTAGGGTGTAGGTGTTAGAGAGAGTTATGGGAATGGCTCCCAACGTGAACCTGACCCAAAGTGGCATGTAGGAAATCACAATGTGGGGAGTTTTGGATTAATAAGTAGAAACTAATTAAATATGGGTAATTAATTAACCAAGATACTGAATATCCCTCTCATGCCTTGAGTGCTTGTACAAACTAAGGATGATTGAGGAAGACAAGACGCTCAGGGAGTGTAAGAATTGTAAGATCAAGTACCCCCATTTGTATGAGAGGATACTTGGTTCCACATTGAGCCCCATGTGAGTTTTCATGATGACATTCCCTCTCTTGTTCTCTAATATCTAGCCCTAGTGTAGTTGAGTAGAACCTAAAGGATGGTGTGTTCCCTTCCATGTGCATGTATTGTTTTACCCTTGGTGAGTTTTCCCAAGGATGATCTTTGTATGACATTGGTGTGTTGGACCAATGTGGATTGTGATATGACATTGGTGAGGTTTCCCAATGTGGGTTACGTTATCCCATTTGTGATTGTACTAAGCAATTACGTGTATTGGATCCATCTTAAGATTTTGGTTAAGTTTTTTGATATGATGTATATGTTGATTGTATACTTTTTTTATGACATGTGTGTAATCCCTCTCACCATGTGTTTTGTGTGAGTGTTGTGATTGTGGCCCATGTGACCATCTCCTAGCATGGTGGGAGTGGATCCTTTTGATTCCATGAGATTGGGTGGCATGGTAACCACTATTGGAGACTGAAGGATTGAGGATCAAGCTTGGTTATGGCATCATGTTGCAATAAGTTTTATTTACACTATTATTACTTCATTCAAATGTAAAATGTAATTGGAAAGGATGTTTGAGTCCTAATTGATGTAATTTGTAACCTTGGATTTTGGTGTAAGTGTAATGGCTTGTTTACATGTCTCCGTTTTGGTGTTGAGCATGATTTATTTATGAATTTAGCTATCATGATTTTCAATGGATAAAAAAAACTTAGGAACATTTCATTTGGTGCTTAAAATGAATTTAAGAGTCATACTTCACAGTTGGGCAGCCTGGTCCTATATCTAGGCGGTCCTGTCTTGCTCAAAATTAACCCAGGTTTACCAAAATTTGGCTAAGTCCAATTGGGAGGTCTAGTAATATGTTGAGGTGACCTAGTAGTATGTGAGGTGGTTTGGTAGTATGTTGAGGTGACCTAGTATTCAATGGTGGCCTATTTTTATAGGATAGAAAACTCAAATTTTTATCTAAGTGTGTTGGGACAACCTGGTATTGTGCTTGGGCAGCCTCATCCCCATACAAAAACTAGAATGTAAACCCTCTTAACCATTGATAGATAGAGGTTTTATAAGCCTTATTCCATATCAAATAATTTTTATGTCTTGTAATTTTTCGTTCTGGTCATCGAAACCCTTCAAAACCTAGTCAAGTTTCCCTATTTTAGGACTTGATCTTTCTTCTTTTTTGAGGCCTCATATGGGAAAACCATGTAAATAGAAGTTTTTCCTCATGGTCCCAGGGGTCTATTGGTGTTGTTTGCTTGTAATTTTGGGTCAATTATTTGAGATATTGAGGCTCCTCTTGTCTTGTTTTGCATGCCTTCTTTCAAAGTTGTTAGTTGTCAAACCTAGGGTTAGGGAGATTGTACACCTAGTCTTGTGAAATTTTTCCTCTATGCTATAGTTGTTTATTGTGCCTAGATGAGGATTGGAGGTTGATGTTTCCATCATACTATTCCAATGTGGTGTTGCGAGAGAATGCAATCATGGTTTAGTAATTGATCGTCATGTAGGTGTTGTCCTCTCTTTATCTCTCATATATTCATCATGGTGGATTTATTCCATGACTTCCACTCTCGCTAAATTTCTTATGAAATGGTGAAGTTCCTTGTTGTATTTGGCATTTTATTGTTGTGACACTTGTGTGCACATTGTGCAAGTGCAACATGTCATTATTACATTATTGGTGTTGTTATTTCTAAAAAGTCGTTCCATCAGGTTTTGTTTTGAGCTTGTCAACTCAAGGAATTACAAAAAAGGGTTACTTCCTACTCCTTTATCTAAGAAAGATAATACCTTTTTAAGAATCTTCAAAGGCCACATGAGCAATCTTCCTCCTCGTACACATAATAAATTTCCTCAAAAAATTCAAAGAAAACTTCCATTATATGCATATTATTAAGTGCTTGGCCATTCCGCCATTGAATGTTGAGCCTTGCAAGATAAATCCAATAACTTTTTGAATTTGGTACCATCACTCTTCCATTTTATTATGCACCTATTTCTTCTTAACATGACAAGTGATATCGAGATTCACTTTCGTTTGATTCATTCTACACAATAAACATTCTTCTTCTTCTATTGTGTTGCTAGCCACTATGTGGCACTCATAGCTTTCTTAGTTTTCCCGTTGTCTTTCTTGGTGGTACAATCTCACATGCAACCATACTTTATCATTGGTAACAACATAATACTATTTATCATGGTTGTCCTCACCTATATTATAGGGGGCAAGGATAGCTTTTTTTGTAGGTGTACATCATACGTAAGAATTCCCTCTCTTTTTTCTTCCCCCTATTATTTACCTTAAAATATAAGCATAACATGCATGTTAATATTTTAAGGGGGGACATATAATTTTCTCACTTGTGCATCCTTACATGTACCTTGTCTATCTTTTTCCTTTGCAACATTGTAAATATGGTGATTATTTCAAGTACTAGGAAATCTTGAATATGTGTTTTAAATCTGAAATAAAAGTTGCATTCAAATGCATTTGATCCAAAACAAGATTCTTTAACTTTTAGAAATTTAATTTGATGTATAAAAGATATGAACAAACCATAAAAGGACACATATTATATACATGGAGAAACCCTTTTGAGAGAAACATTCCACCAAAAAAGAGGCCAATTTTTTATTGCTCAATCAAATAAATGATTACAATGGATTAATCTTCCTCCATGCACTTGCAGCCTAAAAAAAATCAACTTTGTTCTTTGAAAAAGAAACCACAATCCCTTGTTCAATCCCCCATACTTCTCTAACCAAGAGTTTATATCAAAACCTCACACCTTAGGCATCCAAACTCTTCTACATGCAAAAATAACCATGTAAAATGCATAAAAACACAACTTAGGCATCCGAAAAAAATTGCCTTATAGTTACTTACAAAACACTTGTTTTCCAAGCAAGAAAAGCCACTTTTTTATCACCTTATCTCATCCACATGGACTTGGGTGCCCAAATTAGGATAAGAAGTTTTTTTATGATTTTCTATCCAAGTTGACATGGACACCACTTGAAGATTTAATTCTTTTTTACAAATACAAATTAATTTATTATCCACATTATCCTTATCCCTCAATTATGGATAATTTACAAATAAATAATTTAAACAAATCATTTACCAAATAATAAATATTTTGTCGAAGGGGTTGAGCTTAATTGGTTAAAGCATTGAATTCTCAATACGGAGACCCAAGTTTGAATCCCAAAGGGACATCTAAGATGAAATTCTATGTTGTGACTTCTTGGTCTTCCATAGTTGACTTCAAATGTGGAGGTGGTCTCTAAATAAGTGGATTTCTAAGTTGTGACTCTTGGTCTTCAATTGGTTATTTCTAATGTGGTTTCTCAAAAGGAGCTAGTATTAGTTTCATGGTGTGCTTAGAATGAGCTTGTGTTGATCTTATGTTGATGCTCGAATGAGCAAAAAATAATTGTAAACAATTATCAATATAATATGTGTGTGTGTATAGATTCAAGGATTTACAAGGTGAATGGTACCTATATCCTAATAATCTCCCTCTTGAAATTTAATTTGTAAATCACCCATTGAAACTAAGAATATTTATATACGCGAGACTAGGTCCATGGCCTTCCTACATCAGGTAAACTTTTCCATGCTAACATGTTTTGTAAGTGAATCTGCAACATTCACTTGAGTGTTAATATTTATTAGCTTTATCTATCCATTAACAATCATTTCTTGAACAAAGTGATACTGCACAACAACATGCTTATTCTGAGCATGATACATAGGATTCTTAGCTAAACATATGACACTTTGATTATCACAACCAATCTCAACTATCTCACAATTAAATCCCATACCTACACAAAGTCTTTGTAACCACACAACCTCCTTTGAAACATGAGTAGCAATCATATATTTAGCCTCAATAGTAGATAAATCAGCCATGGGATGCCTCTTACTCATGCAACTAACTGCACCACCAAAAAATTTAAACACGTACTCACTAGTAGACCTCCTACTATCCATGTCACTTGCCTAATCTACATCCACAAATCCCTATATGTCCAATATCTTACAAATATTGTTAAAAACTATAATAAACCAAAAAATAATCTAAAGTATTTTAGAAATATCTAAACACCCATTTAACATAATTCTAATATTCTCTACTTGAGTTAGACATAAACCTGCTTAAAACTCCCACTACTTGGGAAATATTTGGTCTAGTGCAAACTATGGCATACATAAGACTTCTAATGGAACTAGCATAAGACACATTATACATATCCTCTATATTATTTGTATTCTTAGGACACATGTGTAATGATAAATTAGTACCTACAAGAAAATGAATACTCATTGGCTTACAATCGTGCATATGAAACCTTTACAATATTGTATTAATATACTTACTTTGTGAAAGATAAAGTTTTCTATTATTCCAATCCCTTTTGGTTTACATTCCAAGAATATATCATGCTTTAAATTCCCTAATCACGTCTTTAGAATTGCTGAAAAATAATGTTGAATGCACAAGACAACTGAGAGGGGGGGTGAATCAGTTGTACATTAAAACTTCAAAATCCTCAACAAACATTCAAATCCACATTAATCCAATTAACTCTTAATCTGTTAGAATGATTTATCATGAAAGAAAATAATACAAACTGGAACACATTAACACCATGCACAAAGGACCACTAGATTTATGTGGAAAACCCAGGATGGGAAAATCTACTGTGAGGATTAACTCACAATATAACGTAATATCAACACCGAGTACAATAGGGCTCACTACCAGAGGGCTCACTGCCAAAAAGAAAGAAAAGTTCACTGCCATAATAGAAAATAAGATAGAGAAGAATGTTACAATGATAAATCCATCACAAAATAGAAAAATCCAACACTACATCACCAACACCTTCGCAGTCTCTCTGAAGAATTGTAGACACCTTCTACTCACTACAGTCAATAATCTAACACATTAAATCTCACACTGCACTTCTCAAATTTGCACCCTACAACTTTGCAATTCGCATCACTCGCATCATACTCATCTATCTTATCATCTCTCAATAACTCAACTCATATTTATATCATCTTCAACCTTGAAAACATTCTCCAAGGTCGGCTATGCACCTCAACTGTGCAAATTCAAATTAGGTCAGCACCAAAACATTACCGCAATGGAAAGGAATGAAGGCGGACCACAACACACCTTAAATAGGACCTAAATCCATGCATACATGCCATGCCACTTTTTGTACAAACATCAAAGCAACTCCGCAAGTAGTGTAAACACTCAAGGTTGGTTGAACTTGTGTTAACACTATTAACACTTAAGTACATTCTTCCTCAAATCCAAAGACAAATCATAGACACCACATAACACTTTAATACAATCTATAATATTCCACAAACACCCTAAAAACCAACAAATTTCTTTGCAACAACTTTCACTTGAAGAATGTACACCCAATACATTCAAACAACTCTGCCATACACTACAACTCAAGAAACTAACTTCCAAAGCACCAAACCATGAAAAAAATCATTTGAAGAAAGATACACTATCAACACCCTTCCAGATCTGTAAGACCTAAAACCACTCTGCGGAGAAATACGAAGCAAGAACATTTCTCCCAAACACCTCTACAATATATAGTTCACACACTGGTGAACACAACTTCCTCTACATAGCAACCCAACACACCAAATTATGAATTCAACACCTTTGAACACCTTTGATCAACATATCTGAATTGCATAAGTAGATATTCAATCCAGAAGAGCTACGAAGCCAAACCAAAACACAACTTTGTATACCAGAACACCACTGCACATACTGTTTCCACTTTTTATTCAAATTTCTCAAAATCACTTGGAAACCAAGCACCAAAAACATATCATCAACATCTTCAATACTTCCTTATCACCACCAAACCAATTGCAACATAACAACTCAACCATACATCCATAGACAAAAGCTTATCAAAGCAACACTAGAGGTTGACACCAGTAGCTTACTAATGACAACATAATGAAACTAATCAAAGCATCATCAAAGACAACACCAACTCAATACCAACTGCACATCCTTGAAACAAACTCCTCATGTAGTTGACACCAATGACAACACCAATTGCACATACTTGCAACAATCTCCCCCTTTTTCATTGATGGCAACACATGATGTGAAAAACCATCAACCATAAACACAACTCTGCTCCATACCTTTTTCCTTTTCTCTTTTCTCCCCCTTGCACAACTAACTCATTACACTCTCTCCCCCTTTGATAAATTTCTATCTCGCAACTTATTTTTTCACATGTCTCATTCTCCCCCTTTGACATTGATGGCAAAGGATAAAATATTTTCATCACTCATTCTCCACCTTTGACATTAAACATACTATTCACTACTGCTCTACAACTTTCTTTTCTTTACTGCTTTGCATAATCCCCCTTAGAAGCACACACCAAACTACATCAATCAACAACCACTGCACAATGACAACACTCATCCATCCTAACTGTAACAACCAACAAATTCCACTACCTACTCCCCCTAAAAGGTAGTCACCAACATCAATCCAAAACAAAGAATGAATCTTGAGATCTACTAGACTGATACATCTCCTTATGCATCTAGTTCAAATAAGGAGGGGCAATAACCCCCAAGTTCTCCTGAAGATACTCAAAAGTATCCTTAGGAAAAGCCTTAGTAAATATGTTAGCAACCTGATCCTTTGTAGGCATTGCATTATGCTGAAAATTGAACAACTAAATGATTTAAACTATAAACCCCAAATCAAAATTTCAGCATAACATCAATGGAGCATTTCTTAAATGAAAACACATGTAAAATGAAACTATGAAAACTAAAAAAAACATGACCATTCAAAAGAAATTAGACTCGATTATTATCCTATCTACAAGATCTTGTCTTTGCTCTCAAATTTTTGCAACAAAAAGCACAAGAGGCTATGTAGAACGAATTTTGATCAAAATGAGATTGGAGTTCTTGTTTGAAAAGTGAGGAGGAAGTGAGCTTATATAGATGTCCTCATGGGTGAATCCACATTTTGGGAATAATATGGGATAAAAGAATGAGATGGAGAAACGATAATTATCCCATTTTAATTAAATGTAATTTGTGATATGTTGGAGATTAAGGATAATGGATCTATTAAATGATATGTGTAGGAGAAGGATAAATGATTATTTAAATTGTTTAATGAAATTGGTTTATGAAATCGACAAATTCTTATGCAAATGTATTTATGAAATGCATTTATGATTATGAAATACGATTATATATGAATATAATGATTATGTATAAAATGTGTAATTGATGTATTTAAATGATTATGGATTAATGATTAATGAAATGGATGAGTTAATGATTATGCAAATGGTTAAATGATTTATGTAGATGACTAAATGAAATATGCAATGGATAAAGATGATTATGAGGACATTTTTATGTGTCTACATTTTTCCCCTCTTTGAGACAATGCAACTTGTTGCATTGTTTCAAAGAAAAAAGATTGATTAACTTATACATTCCCTAGGGATATCCTGGTAAGGATGATGATAAGGATGATATGCCCCCTCGAGAGATTGATCAAACAATTTGTGATAAGATTAATCTCTCGATAGATCACGAGGAGAAGATTTGATAATTGATATTGCACGAGTGATTAAGCAAAGATGTACATTCAATAAAAATGCATAGTTAATGAGCGTAACTGAACAATTGATGTAAATGATCAATATAGATGGGTTGATAAGCTAATTAAGCTAATTGAGCTGATCGAATTGATTGAGATTGATGCTAGTGCAAAACAATGATTGATAAATGGATTGAGTGATCAAGGAGCAACAAAGTCCCATAGTAAAAGGCAAGTTGATTGATTTGATATTTGGATTAAAAGACAGGTATCAGTTATATAGCCAATTAATCATTCTTTGAAATAAGGAATATGAAGAAAATGAAATGATGAAGGAAATGGATGATGCAAGAAATGATAGATGAAAAAGAGATATGAAGGAAATGAAAGTGGTGAAGCTTCTTGTGCTTTACAGAGCGCTTTTATCATCATAGAGCTTATTATGTCACAAATTAGTGTAAGCGTCTAGATGACATGAACATCTAGACGACTTGAATATTGTTTGCATTTTTATTTAGTAGTGAAGTATAAGCATCTAGGTATAAAGACCTTAGATGACTTGAATACTTATTGCATGGAAGACACTAGTAGACAAGGAATGTTCTTATCCACAATAGACTTATATGTCCTTGATGATTTTTGATAACCATGTCTTAGGATGAGTCATCCTGTGAATAAGAAACAATCCACAGACAACAAACAAGTGAACATGCCCCATCCTTGCCTCTCTAGTCCAAGACATCCTCAAGAACCTAAAAGACATGCCACCAAAGATAAAAATCATAAAATAATCAAAGATCAACAAACAAACACGCTTCATGCTTCAATGTAGAACTGATTATTTTCACAGTTTATGTGTTTTGTTGGATTTGAAAAGCAGGATTGATTGGTATGTTATAATGTTTGCTTGTTTTCAATCTTGGCACATTTTGATTTTGTTGAAGTTCAAAGCTATGCGGCGATCTAAAAGTGTCATTGTTTAGGGATTTTTGAGGTTATTTGATTTGATTTTTTTTTGTTTTTGAAATATTTGATTTTTTTTGGATTTTCATAATATTTGATTTTTATTTTTTTTGATATTTCAGAATATTTTGTTTTTGTTTTTGAATATTTGATTTTTTTAAAATTTTCTCGGGACATTTTATGATTTTTATGGATTTTTTCAGGACATTTTATGATTTTTATGGATTTTTTTAGGACATTTTATGATTTTTTTGTATTTTTTTAAGTTTTAAAGATGGAGTGAGATGAAATGTGATAGATGCTTGGTTGAAGAAACTAGATGCCCCACACTAGAGGTAGTGCAACCATGGATAAATGATAGATAAAAAGGAAAGATTCACTACAAAACATGTCACACATTCAACATACCTTTTGTCGAAAGATGATAATGGTTGATTGATTAAGATGCTAGGAATGATTGATTCCATAAGGAATAATGATGATAAGTACTTAGGATCACTGATTCCTCTAAGTACAATAATATTGATGATTTTTTGATGATTGATTGACAAAAGATATGAAGATTGGATAATGTTTTACAACTAGGCTCAAATATGATTTGCATGATAAGATTCAAGGTTGAAAAGGGACATGATGACCCACATTGGAAGTAATTTAATCATGGATAAATGATAAGGATGTGAACTATGATGGAATGGTGATGCATAAGGATATGAAAGGGAATCGAAAGCATGTGTTTGTAATTTTTCCCCTAATCTCATCAAGAACAAAGGAAGGAAATGGGACATGGATTTTGATAAGCCAAGAGATATGGAATGGAAGAGTGCAAGGATAAGGATAATGAATAGGATGATCAAGATCGACTAGATAAGATATGGACACAATGCCTAAGTATTTTACCCCTATTCCTCATCAAGACCAAGGAAGGGAAGAAAGGATGTATTTAGATAGAATGGTGGAATATGGATAAGGTGAAGGATATGGTATGAAAGATATGGATAAAGTGTATTGGATAACATGTATGATGTTTAAGAAGATCCTAAACCTTGTCAAGATAAAAGGTGGAAAGGTAAAGGATGAACGTAAAGAGGATAATGGATATGAATGACAGGATGGATGAAAATTTCCCCCAAGTGTAGAGTGCAAGAGAAAGGGAAAAAAATAGGATATGAATAATGAAAATGGAAGGTAGTATATGCATGATAGGAAGATGGAGGGAGGACACAAGCATCAAGTTTCATGGCTAATATCCCTTGAATATGTGCTCTAATAAACCATGGCAATGAGGATTAGACTCATAAACGTTGGTAGATTAATGGTATGATGGAAGAAGCTAAGGAATTATGCAAAGGTTTGGATTGAAGGAGGATAATGGGGGATGGATGTTGGATAATGGATAGGAGGTTGGAATGCTTTTTGATGGTTATACGGAAAGGATGGCAAGATCAACATTGGCACACACCTTGGAGGGTGGTAGAGTGATGGAGGGAAAATGGAGTTTGAAGGTGACAGGTTTTTAGATGGAAGATTGGAGGCAACTTTTGGATTAGCAAGTTTGGATGCCAATTTAGACTTTAATTCTTGTATGAGACTTTTAGGAATCCACGTAAATTTTGACTTTTATTTTTGCTTTGTGGGCCTTTGTGGCCCTTCGTGGCCTTTGAGATTTTTCTTTTTGCTTTATGGACCTTTGTGGCCTTCGAATTTTTTTCTTTTGACTTTGGATCAAATTTTCTTTTATTTTTGCATGTCTCTTCAAGGAGACATGTTGATCCTTTGATATATGTGGATTTTGATATGGAAGCTTTTGACATTTGGCACCCAAATTGCTTCCAAGATCAATGGGATGGATGGATGCAGATGAATGATATGGAGGTATTATGGATGGGTTAATGTAGGTATAATTTTGAGAGGGCATCAAGGATTTGTACCTTTGTTGTTCTTGATGAATAAGAGATGGAGGGATATACAACCCCAATATGGATGGAAGGGTTAATGAACTAGGGTTTGGATGATAAGGACCAAGGATAGATGGAAGGTTTGATGGACTAGAATAAGGACCTAGGATAATGGAAGGTTTGATGGACTGGGCTACTTAGGCTTATTTTGATGGAATCTGGACTTACGATGGGAACCAATGTCTTGAGCGTGAGTTGTATAACCAAGGCCATGATAATATAGATTTTATTGGATATAAAGGGGTTCTAGGATACCTTGTTCATGAAGGCCTAATCATTTTCCTTTGTAGTTCATACTTTGACACATTCATTTTCCAATGGGATATGTATTGTTTATGAAACAAGATGCGAGTCCATTTTGGGGAGGATATGATATGGATGAAAGGATAGGTGTTGGAAGTAAACCAGAGTGGATAAAGGTGGAGGAACCAATTTTATAAGTGTGGGGTTCATGGGTAACTTGAATAGGTGTGATAGAGTCTTGTGGAGGATTGTGATCGTGAGGGGAATTAGGATGGGTGATAGGATCTTGACATGGGGATGATGGGGTACTTTGATCTTGGCTTGGAAAAGGATCACGAGGTGTAGGAGATGGAGTAGCTTGCTCTTTATTAGGTATGGAATCATCATGAAGTGGTATGAAAGGCATATCTTGATCATGAGAAGGATGAACATCATCATGGCATGAAAGGGTATCCTTGAGTGGAGGTATATCTTGATCTTGATGAGGAAGGGAATCCTGAGATTTTGTGGAAAGCCTATCTTGATCATCAGATGGTAGGACATCATTGGATATGATGGAAGAACTATCATGCTCTTGGGATGCAATGGAATCATGAGATGGTATGGATTCATTAGATGAGGTGGAAGCAGGACTTGGAAGGATACTTTTCTCTTGAGATGGAAGGGGATCATCTTAGATGAAACAAAAAGAGATAAGGGGATCATCATGAGATTCTTGAGAGATGGGATCTTGGTCAAAGATTGGGAGGAATTGGAGATTTTTGGTATCATTGGATGGAGTGGAAATAATACTTTGATCTTGATGTGCAAAGGAGTCTATGCTAGCATGCTTTGGACTAAGAGATTGACATGATTCATTAGATGTATATGGTATGATGAGAGAGGATGGTTGGATAGATTCATTAGCTTGGGTGAAAGACTCATATGGGGGATGAAGATAGATGCATGGCATGGTAGGATTGCTTAATATTATTTGTGTTTGAGGACTTAGATTAGGGCTTCTCATTTAACCTTTGCAAAAATTAAAAAACATTGAACTTGGATGATGTAGTTTTTGGTGGTGATAAAGGCTTTACATAAGATGATTGCACCATTTCATTTAAATGTTGGGATTCCAGTTGTTTTTCAAGCTCTTTCAAATGATGTTCAAAATATTCAATCCTTTGGTCTCATTCATAGATTGAGGATGAATATGGAGGATAGTGGTTAGACATGTTTGGTTGATGGTTTTGGGAATGTTTTGAGGTGTTTAGGGATGGTTAGGGATGATTAGGGTAAATTAAGAAAGGTTATGAATGGTTTAGGGATTGCTATTATGATGGATGAAGCATGAGACCCAAAGGTTATGATAGGTGATGATTTTTGAGTATGATTGAAAATGTTTATGACAAGAATATAGTTCAAACATGAAAACACAATATATGAATGTTTTGACTTGACTTGAAGACAAGTACAACCTATGGTTGGCCAGGACAATATTTGTTGGGTTCCCACTTGGATTTCTCCAACCATACTTATTCAGAGTGATAGCTTAGGAGTTTGGTGGCACTGGCTACCCATTACATGACACTCACTTCTCAGGTGCACCAAACCCTGAATTCCCTAAAGAGGAATTTTCTATCTCTACTTTGAACCACGAAAGTGTGGGACGACTTCAGAGGTCTGACATCCTACACCAACAAATAGAAGGATTTTGGCTTTCTACACAAAGGTTTCTAGTAAGGGCATCTGGTTTAGGGGATACTATGATAAAATCCCTCGAGAGGTCTCCCAACCCTTAGAACAAGGGATTTTCACATCATAAAGATACTAGGGGAGAGCTATCATGTACCACTTCTCGTTGATCACAATTTTCATCACAACCACACATTTATATAGTGGTTCAAAAGGACTTGGCTTTAGCCCATTATCGCTTGGGTCATTCCCAAATTTTGAAGTGGGGTAGTAGGCCCTCTAAGGAGTAAACACATAAATAGATGGGTCTAGTTTCTGATCACCGAGTTTGCACAAAGTGAGAGCATACACCTACCATCTTACAAACATGAAATTAGTGGTTTATTAACCCCCTAGTTAAATCTATGTGAAAAAGATAGTTGTTCTTTTTAAGCACCAATTGAAGTGTGATCTACTCTAAAACAAACAAGATTTAGTTGTTTCAAAATAAAGTCTTGGACACACGAAAACCTGCAAAACCACCCATTAGTAGTTTCAATCAATATTCTTCAATAAACGAGTTTTTTTTTAAAGTCTTGGACAAACAAATCTACAAAAAAAAAGACAAATTAACAAACTTAGCCTCAAAATTAAAAAAAATAAACTAAAAAGAAAAATTAGCATTTATTCTAAAATCTAATTAATCGAATTTATAAATTTAAATCTAACTAAATTAAAAAAATCTAGCTATAAATTCTAAATTGTAAAAGATCTAAAATCTAAATTTTATCTAAGGTAAAACTAGATTAAGAAACTTAAATTAAAACTAAATTAAGAAAATTTAAATCTAAATTTAATTAAAAAAACTCAAATCTACATTAAATTATTTAAAAATCTAAACTAAATTAAAAATTAGAATCTAAACTAAATTAAAAATTAGAATCTAAACTAAATTAGAAATTTAAAAATCTAAACTAAATTAGGAATTTAAAAGCTAACTAAATTAGAAAGTTCAAAAACTAAACTAATTAGAAATTTAATTTAATTTTTTTTTTAATCGGTACTCGCTTTTGATTGGAGCTTTGAACCAGTGAGGCCACAATTTGTGGGGGACCTCATCCCCATGTTTGTCTGGTTTGACACCAGTCCATTTTTCTCTGCTTCCACTCCTCTACTCCTCCCTTCCTTTCCTTCCTTCATCGCCTCTCACCTTGCACCACCGCACATCCCCCTTACTCCCTTCTCCATCCTGTACTTCGCTTCCTTCGTTCTCCCTTCTCCACCCTGTACTCCGTTCTCCCTTCTCTCCATGTCTCTTTCTCCACCCCATACTCCTCCTCTGATCTCCTCCCTGCCACCTGCCACCTGCCACCTCCACCTCTCTGAGTCTCCTTCTCCATGCCAACCCCCCCACACCTTTTCTCTGCTGGCGGACACACCCTGTACCTCCACTGCTGCAGGGTAAATCCTCACACTGCCTCCTGCTGCTGCCGCTGCCACTGCCTCTGCCTCTATCTGCTAACTACCACATCCTCCCATCCAGCACGTCTACCTCACTTCACTTTTGCTGCCGAACAAACCACCGTTGACAGTCCCACCAATTGATCCTTTGGCTTGCCTTTTCCTCCTGCAGCCTTCCTTCCCAATGCATGCCTCCCGGTGAGAGTCAAACGCCTAACCACCATATCAACATGGTGTTGCAACTGCCGTTGCACTGCGGGGTGAACCCCAAGAAATTTAAAATTCTAAACTAAATTAGAAATTTAAAAATCTAAACTAAATTAAAAATTAGAATCTAAACTAAATTAGAAATTTAAAAATCTAAACTAAATTAGGAATTTAAAAGCTAACTAAATTAGAAAGTTTAAAAACTAAACTAATTGGAAATTTAAAATTCTAAACTAAATTAGAAATTTAAAAATCTTAACTAAATTAGGAATTTAAAAGCTAACTAAATTAGAAAGTTTAAAAACTAAACTAATTAGAAATTGAAAATTCTAAACTAAATTAGAAATTTAAAAATCTAAACCAAAATAGAAAACTTAAATCTAAAATCTAAATTAAATTAGAAAAATCTAAAATCTAAAAAAATATGAATTTAATCTAAATTAAATCTAAACTAGATTAAAACTTTAAATTAGAAAAATCTACACTAAATTAAATCTAAATTAAACTAAACTAAACTATGAAAACTAAAAAAAACATGAGCATTCAAAAGAAATTAGACTCCATTATTATCCTATCTACAAGATCTTGTCTTTGCTCTCAAATTTTTGCAACAAAAAGCACAAGAGACTATGTAGAATGAATTTTGATCAAAATGAGATTGGAGTTCTTGTTTGAAAAGTGAGGAGGAAGCAAGCTTATATAGATGTCCTCATGGTTGAATCCACATTTTGGGAAGAATATGGGATAAAAGAATGAGATGGAGAAATGATAATTATCCCATTTTAATTAAATGTAATTTGTGATATGTTGGAGATTAAGGATAATGGATATATTAAATGATATGTGTAGGAGAAGGATAAATGATTATTTAAATTGTTTAATGAAATTGGTTTATGAAATGGACAAATTCTTATGCAAATGTATTTATGAAATGCATTTATGATTATGAAATATAATTATATATGAATATAATGATTATGTATAAAATGTGTAATTGATGTATTTAAATGATTATGGATTAATGATTAATGAAATGGATGAGTTAATGATTATGCAAATGGTTAAATGATTTATGTAGATGACTAAATGAAATATGCAATGGATAAAGTGATTATGAGGATATTTTTATGTGTCTATAGGCACGTATTCAAGGTTTACTTCATTCTCTACAACCTTCTCTCTCAAAAAGTGATACCAGATTGAGATATGCTTTGTCCTTGAATGCTTTACCAGATTCTTTGAAATGTTAATAGCACTTGTATTATCATAGAAGATAGAAATTGGTTCATCATACACTACTCTAATATCCTTCAATTTTTTCCTCATCCACAAAACTCGTGTGCAACAAGATGCTATTGCAATATATTATGCTTTTGTAGTGGATAAAAGCATTGAATTTTGTTTCTTACTTAGACATGACACCAATCCGCATCCAAGAAAGAATGCACCACCACTTGTACTTTTTCTATCATCTACACAACCAACCATAATTTGCATCTATGTAAGCACTTAGAGTAAAGTCAATATCCTTTGGATACCACAAGCTGTGATTCAGAGTGCCTTTCAAGTATCTGAATATCCTCTTCACTACTGCAACATGTGACTCTCTAGGATCTTCTTGAAATCTAGCCACAAGTCAAACTACATGCATGATATCTAATCTAGTAGTAGTTAGATATAGCAATCCTCCAATCATTGATCTATACTTGCTCTAGGAGATTCATCATTCTTGCTTAGCTTGCAACCAGCAACCATAGGGGTACATACTGGTTTAGAATCCTTCCATTCCAAACTTCTTCAACATTTCCTTGACATAATTTTATTGTGAAATGAAAATACCTTTACCTGTCTGATTGATTTGTATCCCAAGGAAGAAATTCATCTCCCCAAACATAGACATTTCAAACTTTTTTCGCATATCCTCTCCAAATATTTTGCACATAGCTTCATTTCCTCCAAAAATAATACCATCAACATGTACAACCACAATCAATATTTGATCTTTTTCAACTTTGAAGTAGAGATTACTATCTGTGGTACCTTTATTGAATCCTTGCTGCAACAAGTACCTATCCAACCTTGCATACCAAGCTCTAGGAGCTTGCTTCAACCCATATAAAACCTTCTTCAATCTGCTAACCATATTCGGTTTATTTGATAGTTGAAATCCTTTCGGTTGTTCTATGTATACCTCTTCTTCTAATTCACCATTCAATAAAGTAGACTTCACATCCATTTGATAAAATTTGAAATCTTTATGTGCTGCAAAAGCCAAAAACATCCTGATAGCTTACATTCTTGCCACTGGAGTAAATTTCTCCTCAAAGTCTATTCCTTCTACTTGTGAGTAAGCTTTACACACAAGCCTTGCCCTGTTTCTTACCACTTCTCCATTCTCATTCAATTTTTTCCTAAATACCCACTTAGTTCCAATTACATTCTTGATTATTGGTCTTGGGACAAGTTTCCAAGTCTAATTCTTCTCAATCTATATAAGTTCTTCTTCCATAGCCTTGATCCAATACTCATCCTTGCATGCTTCAATCACTGTTTTAGGTTCAACTTTAGAAATTAAACATAGATTTGTTTGTTCTTTGATAGATTTACTTCTTATTAGTACACCTTTGTTCTTATCACCAATGATTTATTCTTCAAAATGATTCTTTTGCACATACTTAGGAGTTTTATGAATCTTTTTCAGAGGTTCTTCCTCTTCAATATACACTTCTTTTTCCTTAGCTTTTTCTTCTTCTTTGCAAGTAGACTCATCTAATTCATATCCATATATTACCATTGAATTCTTGTATGGGTCTTCATTAACCTTGACACTTGCACTCTCAACAATATTTCTTAGCCTTTTGTTGTAGCACCAATAAGCTTTTCTTTTAGTAGAATATCTAAGGAAGATACATACAGTAAGCACCTAATCTGCAACATAGCTTCAAACTCAACACACATTGTTATGGGTTAGTTTAAAACCAAACAAACTAGCTACTCCTATGAAATATTGAACTATGCTAAACAATGCTAACAAAATAATAACATATTAAAAAGATTAATTGAAAGCAAATGAAGCATATTCAAACCTATTCCATAGTGGATTGGTGCCACTTTGATATGAAAAGTAACCCTTTCCCAACCCTTGACAAGATAAATGATGAAGATGCTATGAAAATGTTGTGAATTCAAATGACAATAATGGAGTTGTGCATAAGATTGTGGATTCAAAATGCATAACTTGTGGCTCCAAAATGAGAAGAAAAGCCTCTTATTTATAGATGAGATTGAGAGAAGAAGAGGCAAAATGGATGAATGTGGGACTAATCTTCAACCAATGGCCAAATGCCACTTTTCAAGATGTGAGAGGATGAAGGTTGAGCACATTTTGATGAATGTGCCAATAAATGGTATTAAGTGGATTTTCAAATTTGAAAGTTGGCTTGTTGGAGGGAGAAAAGAATGACTTAAATGCCACTTGGCTCAATGCACAAGGACATGTAAGAGCAGTTAAATGCCTTGTTGGAAGGACATCCTATTTAGAGGGATTTTCAAATTTGAAGGAATATTCCCCTTTTGATGCCATGTTGAGAGAAAATAGGATTTAATAAATCAATTAAATGTATTTTCATGTGCAAGTGGCAAAATCTAGAGGAATTGGATGATTAGATTATCATTAATCATGATTTGATTAATTTTAATGGAGGTTAGTTGATTGTGACATTCAACTTAAATATTTGGGTTTATTTAAATTAAATGAAGGAACTTTAGAATATTTAATTAAATAAAATTGATTTATTTAATTAAATGAGGCACATTAGAGATTTAATTAAATAAAATTAATTTATTTAATTAAATGAGGAACATGAGTTGCATGATGTCAATTTTGCATGTCTACATTTTGCCCCTCTTTGAAACAATGTACCTACTGCATTGGTTGAAAGAATAATCTTGCTGCGGTCAAAATTCAAAAAAATTCTAATTTTTTCAGATGCCCTGGTGAAAATAAGTATACCGGTACATTGCCCCCTCAAGAGATTGAGTGAAAAATTCAGTTTGAAGGTCGATCTCGTGACAAAGAGGTTCAAGATGGATGTATAGATAGTTATGATGATGATGCAAATGACATGGTTTCAAGATGCTTAGACTAACAAATGTATATTATGATGATGAACATGCATGTGAGATGATTAGTGTTTCTTATATGATATGATATGATATGCAATATGCTGATGATTTTAAGATGCTTAGAATAACCAATCTATATTATCCTAAACAACTTAAATGATAATGTAATGCATGTGAGATGGATGAGATGGATGATGTGATATGCTATGATTATGAGATTTATGTATGCTAATGTTTTGTGGATGTAGGATGGATGCATTGGTGATGATGATTAGATGTTAGCGCGGAGAGAAGAAAGATGAAATGAGATGATGACGAGAGGATTCAACAAGCCAACTTTATTAGAGATGGTGATGAGAGATGGGTGATTTACTTATCAGGAATTGGGATTTTAAAAGGGCTACTTACCTTATGTTTGATAACATACATAGGAACGATGCATCAAGGTATAAAGAACTAGGATGGTGTTGCACCTAGTGTGATGGACTTTGACTCGACAATCAGATAGGAGTAATTTTGTTTACACTTGGCATACATAACCTTATTTAGAATGTAGTTCAGATATTTCAAATATTTCAGACAAAAACATAGAAAGGAAAGCCTTCCTATGTGGTCAACAAGGCACCTAAAACACCCTCCCTACAAACCAAACAAAGCATGCATGACCGAGGTTATATTATAGGAACAATCCAACAAGCACAACAAATAAAAGATAATGATCATTGCCCCATTCCTTTCTCTCTAAATCCCTTCATTTGGGACATCATTGAGAGGTCATCAAAATGAGCGCAATAAGATAGGTCAAAAGACAAAGATAAAGCAAACAAACAAGCTAATGCTCTTCAATACCGCTAGCCAAGACTAAACTACGGTGATGCCTGATGTTGATGTCCATTGTAGGAAGGATGCATCCTAGGACATTACGATATCAGATGATTGATTTGGGACTAATTGGATGATAGGTTATTGACACAAAGAGTTGACCAACTTGTTTACGTACTGACCTAGACTCGAAACCTCGATGTTTGAGTTTTCACTTTTAACCTGCTAGACTTGTTTCCGACTGTTTCACCAAAGGTTGAGGATGGCGATTGATTTATTATGAGTGATGTTTATTGTGGGTGAAAGAGAGATGAGATAGATGGATTTTTTCAAATAGTTGGATGTTTTTGGAGTTTTTTGAAATTTTTTGAGGTTGTTTTTGGTATTTTCAGGATTTTACAAATGTTTTGATTTTCAAATTTTCCATTTTTTTGTGTTTTCTGAGATTTTATGAATGTTTTTGGATTTTGTGTCTCAAGGGCTGATCAAAGATTAGTCTTGCCTATGTTTAAGCTCAAAGACGGTGTAGTTCAAATACCATGTTTTTGATGTTTTCTATTTTTTATGAATGTTTTTGGATTTTGATATGATTTTGGATGTTTTTGGATTTTCTTGGTTTTTTGGATTTTTTTGGATTTTCTTGATTTTTTGAATGTTTATGAATTTTTCGCATGATTTTGACGATTTGGATATGGACATGTGTGACGATATCAGTGCTCTATTTGGGATTTTGTTGAAAACCAAGCTAAGGTTGATTGATTAGATCGATGGATTGATGATGATAACATTGTTGAGGATACACAACAATGCAAGGATAGTGTTAAGCAACACAAGGATTAGGAAGGATATCTCAAGATGATGATGGATCATTGGGATCTTGAAAGGTGAGGGGGACATATGGATGTAATGGATTTCGGGGGACGGGTTTCCCCAAGATAGTGTTTGCATCCAAACATTGATTATTCACAAGGGGGTGTGTTTGTAGTGCATTGAGAAATGTGCCCCCTTTGTTAACAATGGGTTGAGTTGGAGCAATGGATGATGTAATTTGTGGGATGGATTGAGTGATGCCTTGAACTAGGGGTGTGGATGATATTGGAGGTATGACCCCAAGAGGTTGTTCCACAATGATGCTCACATCGTAATTGGAAGGGATTTTAGCCCCTTGCTTTGCTAATTCAAGCGTATATTGTGAGGGATGGAGTTTTATCATGATATTGACAATCCTATGATTCTTGGGATTTTGGACCATTTCGATGATCTCGTCTTGTGTCATCCCAAAGGCATTATTGGTGATATTCTCTACTTGACCTTCCTCTTGAGGATTTTGTGACAATGGTGGAAGATTAGTTAGGGGATTGCTTGATCCAAAGTGATTGATTTTGGAATTGGTTTGGCTTAGGTCACTTGAAGTTGATGTTTCTTTGTTGTCCTCCATGTTCTTCTTGTGTTGCGATCTAGTTTGCACCATAAAATAGGGATCAATTTTCAAGAATGTGTGAGATGAACCTTTAATTCTCTAAATTGATCTAACTTTAGGCACACAAGAGAAGATCTCTAGGATGATTTAAGGATCAAAGTGTGATGATGAGATGAAAAATGGATGATATGAATGATTTAACTCTTAGAAGATCTTGAGGGGGATGCTAGAATTTTAGGACTTTTTTGGATTCTTGGACTTGTTTTGATCTTGATTTTGGATTCTTGTATTCTTGGATTCTTGGATTTTGATTTTGACCTTGATTTGGTTTTGGATTGTTTTGATTTTGGATAATGAACAAATAGATCCCAAGATGTTGGATGTTATCTGTGGGATAGACTTGCTCACAAGATGATAATTTGACTAAGTGCAGGGAGAAGGATGCATCAACCCACACCTAACCAAACAAGATGATTTGATGATAATTCAACTAAGCATATGGAGAAGGATACATCTACACATACTTATCCAAACAATTTTTTTTTATGTTTGATTCATGTATTTGCCAAAAAAACTAGCATAAAGGATGGTTTCAATATTTTCAAGAGTTGTTGGTGAGATGATTTTGATTGATGTTTGAAAGCTGGATGAAGGTTGAATTTGATCCTATGTGTACCTAAAAAGACTTTGTTCACAAGACCTCGGTTTTGAAGAACACACTTTACTCTAAACAAGATGCTCAAATTTTTGGAAAAGTCTTGGATTCTGACATTAATAAAATGAGTACAAATTGGGATTGTTTCTTGAAACTCTTATGTAGAAGTTGAAAAGTAATCTTTGTCTGAATTCATAGAGTGTTGAGACACTTTTGATAAGCTTTTGGACTAAAAGCTTTTGACTTTGGTTTCCAGATTTTGATTTTGCATGAAATAATTTGAGACACATGTGTGGGGTTCAATTGTTCTTAGCTTTGCTTAGTGACTTCTTTTTACCACAAACAATTCTTGATTAGGTTTTCAAACTAAATTTCTAATGTCTTAACTTCTTATCATCCCAAAAAGTGTATTGTGTGGAAATCAAGGAAATCAAGGCAAAAGTTTCCTAATGTTGACTTTAGCAAGAAAATTGAGATATAAATTCAAATGCTTAGAAACCTCTAAGGATAGAATCCCTAGGGCAAGCAATAGCACTTAAATTTTGTCAAAAATATTTGCTTCCTAAAGGGTTTGAAATTTGATGATAATGTTGAATGTTTTTTTTCTCAATGTTTACGATCAAGCAAAGTGTTTTGTTTCCAAGAACTTGCACAACCCTATGGATATGAAAGACAGTATTTGTTGAATCCCCACTTGGATGAATCTAGCTACGCCTACTTTTAGCGGATGATTAGATGCTTGACCTCATAGGCTCCCCCTTATAGTACACTCGTTTCTCAAGTCAGCCAAGCATCAGTACCCATGAATCTCCCATGGAATACTTTCCATCTCTACTAAAAGCCATAAAAGTGTGGGGCGACTTTAGAATGACTGTTCTTGCACCAACAAATAGATAAGGATTTTTTCCTTTTTAAACAAGGGGTTTTAATGTGGGCACTCCGTTCATGGGGGATCATCCATACAACGAGATACCATTGTTGCCCTTCTCATTAGAACAATCCTTGTGATACTTGCATTTCCTCAGGTACCCACACTTATATACCGGTTGGAAGTCGCTTGACTTTAGTGTGTTCCTGGTTGGGTCATTCCCTTGGGTGATTACTTTTTCCCACAAGGTAGGCCCTCTAAGATAACACAAAAGTGTGCAAACACATCTGTAGTTTGACTCATCTTTGTTGAGAAACAAAGAGAGAATACATGTGTTATGTTTCACTCAAACTTGCAAGATTTGTTCAATTTAGGATCCAAATTGAAGTGTTTAGGCAATCACTTACACAACTTAATATCACCAAAAGCCTTTTGATTCTCAAGATCACCATGAGGCGCGAGAGAAGTGCATACGTCTTTTTGATGATATTATTTTGGGTTAGTGATTACTATTAACACTATGATTTGCAGCCAAGCTGAAACTTAACACAGCTAATCATGTGTAACATGGGAACTTTTCTGAGGCTGTGGGTCACCTATAGCAGAAAAGGACCTCTAGAGAAAGCTGGTTCTTTAATGGATATCACCTAAACTACTATATTTCTTTACTGAGGAAAGGGTAAGAAATATGAGACTTTAAAAATGAAACTAAAATTACTATCCTATGGTGATACACCAAACTGACAAAATGACATGTAAACTCAGTTTAGCTACACTTTTCAGTTAACAACTTGAAAGAAGCTTACACAACCCATTTTCTGCATATTACTTACACAAATATTTTATAAGAGGGTGTTGACACAAGATTCTAGAAAGAAAAAATATATTTCATAACTAGAACTCTTGCATTTTTTCACACAACTCATAACCTGTAAACATATATCTTCTTGCAACAAGGTGCTTTCAGTGAGACAAAAATACAAGGAAAAATGTAGATTTCACAAGTAGTTCAATCAATCACCATAAAGAAATGCACACAAGAAAGCGAGCAATGAGAGGGAAAAATAACTCAATATTATTAACATCCAAGGTGCTCACGGTTTTACATGACAAGATGAGTTACTAAGAGTGTTGAAGTCTGATGAAGGACTGTAGAATCACTATCTCCAGAAATTTGCCAATTTAGAACTAACTCCAAACTGTGGTACAAGAAATGAATATAAAACTCAACCCAAGTAGTTGCACCAAAATAGGAGCAAGCAACTACCTTGGGTCAGATCCACCGAAAAATCCTAAAAATGAGATAAAAGATTCTTCCCAAAACCATCTTCGATATGTGGAGAAAGTGGTTTTGACCATGCCAAGCATCTAGGCATGCAAAACTACTCCTAGATTCTTGCAATACCTCCAACAAGGTGCATAAATATTCCAACAAATGTGGAAAATGTCTCCAAACTAAAAACAAACCCTATATGATTGCAAAAGCATAACTCTCTAACAATGTTCATAAAGACACTTACATAAATCCACCTATTTTTGCATTTTCAAAATAACAAGAAAACTTGAATACTTATAATAACATCTTTCAAGTCACTTGTTTTACATAAAAAATTAATGCAAAAAAAAAAACACCAAAAATGTGGGCCAAGGCAAAAGAATTAGTCAAAAATAATGCAAGGCATAAAAATGCCTAAGGCACATAACATTTCTTTTGGGGCCACGACTATACATTAATTGGCATTTGATTTTATAAAACAATGGAAAAAATGCCATTTCTTGTCAACCACCATTAGGGTTTCAACCTTAAAACAAAAATAAATGAAACTTCATTCATTTTGAAAGAAGCTCTTCTGCCGCTAAGGGTTTGTGTGGAATGGAGTTTTTGAGAACATTTCATGGCTAATTTTGATGTCAGAGAGGCATTTCCTTTCAATCTACCTTCGATTCCCCTCCATAACAACATTGGTAAGCATTTTTAGAAGAAAAATTTCAAGAAAATATCTTCATTTTTGTTCACAGAGGCCCTTCATGGCCGTTGTAGACATCCAAATTTGGACATTTAATTTATCCAAATTTATCACTTTTCATCTAAACAACCTCTTATCCAAGTTAATTAAGTAATATTACTATTATTTAATTAATATCCTTAATTCTGTCAAATCCCTAAGGTATTTAATTAATAATTAAATATTAAATACCTTACCCTCCTTAATCCTCTTTTCATCAAATAAATTAAATAAATATTACATTTATTTAATTCCTCACATGTCATTTTCATCTAATCCTAATCCATTTCCTAATCTCTTCATTAAGGATGTGCACATGCCTAATCCTTGATTAGGATGTGTCACATCCTCCAACTTTTGCAAGTTGGCTTCTAATCCTAATTAACCCCTAATCATCCTCTAATTACTGATTAGTCAAACCTAATTAGTACCTTGGTCAGCTCTCCCCATCCCCCAAGAAATTTTTAATTCCTTTTTATTCACTCTAGACTTCCTCTCTTCCCCATGTGAATTTTTAATTCACATTTTATTCCTCCTAGAATCCCCTTTTCCCATGCATCTTCTAGAATCTTTGACTTGTCACATCAAGTCACATGTGACAAACTCTCACCTTTTGGGAACATTGTCTTATCTACTAGATTCTTCCAATCATTGTGAATTTAAAATTCACTTTTATCCACCCAAGGTTCTTCCCATCTCCCAATGTACTTGGAAGGTACTTGTCCTTCCTCCACATCATGTACTTCCTCTCCACCTCACTTACACCTCACCTCCTCTTAGCCACTTCACGTTCCACATGTCAAAATGTGAGGGCTTGTGAGTTTTCAACCCACCATAGCCCTTCATCTTGACCTTCTTGGATGAATCTCAACCGTTGAATTTTCTAGAGAATTCAAATTCTTCTATAAATACCCCCTCCTCAAGGGCATTTTCAAGAATTTTTTATTTGAGCAACCTTATGCTGTCAATTTGCATTCTCAAGCATTCACTATCATTTAGCCATCCACTTTGATCATCTTGCATATTCAATCTTGCATCTAGCTACACCAAAAAGCCATTCAAGGAGCACACAAATTCATCTAAATCAAGGGCCAACCAAGGAGTCTTCAACAACAAGGAAGGTATAATCGATTTGCATTTTATTTCATCTATTTTCCTTGTTTTATTACTCTTTAGGCTAATAATTGAGGTGTTCTTAGTGTTTTATCATTTGCATTTTAAGATGTTTTGCACATTAGAGTAGGGTAAAATTCCAAGGTACACAGTCGCGACCTCTTGTAGCTACTATCACTCATTTTGTGTGCTTTTTCTTTGTTGGTTTTTCACTCTTTTATTGGCCACCATGAGAGTTTTTTTTTTGGATCCTTGTCCATGAAAAATTGAAAAATATTTTATAGCTTCAGATGCTCTTCACAAAAAAGCCTGACAAAGGGACTCTCAAGTAAGCCATCAATAAGATTATTTTGTTGTTTATAAATTTTCTTGTGAAAGAAAAATAACTCAAGCTTGAGTCGAAATTTTCAAATACTTTGAGTCTTGTGTTTTGTTTTACCATAGTCATTGTATTCAGCCTTCCTCTAGGAATCAAATCATTTTTCTAAAGAAATATGAGGGTTTCTGAAAAGAAAAACCCTCATTGTAAACACATAGGTCACGGGGCCTTTTCTACATGGGTAACTTCTCTTTTAATGATTTACTATATATCTTGTCTCCTCTTTGGAAAATAACCATGGCTCGACTCTTCTCTTACAACAAAAGTCTGAGATTTTGGCATAGTAGTCGTAGACTATGGCTTGATATTTCCATATTCTTTTTCTGTGGCCAAAATTTTATGCATTTTTTGATGGCACGACTTTTATACCTTTTGCAGAAGGTAGAAGCTTTGACCTCCAAGGTTTTGAGATGATTCGAAAAAACCCTTTATTTATTTTTTGTATTTGCTCCTTTCTGTAGATTACACCAAGCATTTGGCCATTCTTTTATTTATGTTACTCTTCTATTATGGCCGCTGCTGTATATTTTTGTATAGGTCGACTGTATTTTCCTCTACTTTGCAGATTGAGACTCTATTATAGCATCCTTTTTTAATTTTGAATTGGCCACGGGTTTAATCTTTAACCTAGTGATTCTATTGAGAACACTCTACCTTCAATGCTATTTTATAAAATAAATGCTCCTAGGTATCTATGAAAACCTAGGCCTCCATGGTTCCTTAAAAACTAAAAATTCAAGGAAAACAATAAGTTGTGGCCATTATTTTCTTAAAAAAAATTGTACACAAGCTTAATGTAATCTCCATATGGATGAGTTATTTTATCATTAAATGATTGCTCTTGCATTCTTTTCTCATTCATTTTCTACTTAATGTTCCTCCAAAGATTGATAGTCCTTATCAAACAATCTGCCCCTGTTTTGATAGTGAATTTATTGACCACCAAGTTTAAACAAAACTCATGGTGTCAAAATTTCCATCAAGTCTGCCCTTTACATTTATGCACTATCCTTTATGATTCTTACTGCCCTGTATCTTTCAAACTATGTCCACAGTAGACTGTTTTGTTGCATCATTTGTCCATAGGATTGATCATTTTTGCACAATAGATTATCTTTCTTTTGATTTGTCCATAGTTTATATGTTGATTAAGCTTTGTTCTGAAATCCTCTGAATACACTTCAAGGTACATCACCTCATTTGGGAATTATGCTAATGTTTAAAGGTGATACAATTTCTTTTGGCATTTGCTGCCTTTTTCTTTAGAGATATTTCCTTCTTGTTGGCACTAAAATGCCAGATTGGGAATCTCTAGAGGAAAGGAAGCAAATTTCAGGACAAAATTGCATGATGAGGCAGCAAAAGCATAATTGTGACACATACTTAGTATTTCTCATATGCATATCAAAAAAAGGTATAAGTAAAGAACCACCCTGAATATCTCATTTCCTAGCATGTTGGGCTCAACTCTTGTAGGAGCCTCATTTTACCCCACATGCTGAATTAAGATGAATAAAACAAAGACATGATTACACCTATAGCTGCACATGAAGCAATTAAGTTAGAAAAATGTGCATATGTTTGAAGGGCTTGATGATCTTGTTTCTTTCTTTGGACATGTACAGTTTATATGTTTGTTTAATTTATTTGAGGAATAATTTATACATTCATGGGTGCATGTACATGTAGTGTTAGGAGCATTCATTGCTTAGAGCAATATTTTAACATCATTGCAATTTCTAAATGCAGGGGTTGGGAGTAGGGAGCTACGAAGGACGTGAGATAGCTCAAAGTAGGAGACAAAACAAGACAGAAGACACTGACCAGTCATCAGTAAATGATTGGCCCCATCCCTTATATGTGCATTTTGTTCTTTTAATCCATCAATGTATAAATTGTACTTCATTTCCATTGAACAAGTTAAGTCTCACAGCTTATGTGAGGAAAATATATACTTTTTAATCAATAAAGATTACTTTCAGAAAGATTTGTGTAAATCTTTTCAATATTGTATGCACTTGTATAAATGCAATAATCTGTTACTAAAACTTGTAATCTCTTTGATTTTTATGTTTATACAATTGAATGCAATATAGGGAAGATAGATAAGAAATGTACTTCACTTTCTATTTGCAAACACTCTAAACTTAATCAACTTGAGTAAATAAAAAAAGAGAGTAATAATTACAAAAACAAAGATGCACATGTTCATTTTAAACCCTCAAAGCAATGATTTGATTCTTTTTAAAGAACCAAAAGGAAAGATGAAAGTTGTTTGTTCAATTGTTAACTTTAAGCAAAATCTAGTAAGTTTTCCTAAAGTTCTTTTTAACCCTTTGTAGCAAAAATGAAAGCTTTTGCAGTGTTCTTTTTAGAATCCAAAAGGACAAGAGTTGGTCTAAAACAAAAAATTAAAGCATTGAATGGAAGCTCTAAGAATTTAAAAATGCTTGGTCAATCTCAAGTTTCATGTTCAATTCTCTTCAACTCCAAGATTCTTCAAAGATCACTTCTTACAAGTTCCTTGTGCAAACGAAATCCCTACAAGATAAAAAGACAAATCATGTGAAGACCAAGTTATTAAATTAAATTTGTTTTTTAAGCATTAACGTAAACAATTTCAAATGAAAAGACTAGTGATTTTGAATTAATAGATGAAGCATTAATAAGGATCTTGATTTCCAAAGACTTTAAAACAAATATTAGTCAAAACGAGATAATTTGCAAAAAAAAGCTTCCCTTGCCAATAATTCATTCTTACTAAACTAAGATGAAAGTCTTTCTTTCCAATAATTCAATCTCACTAGACACAATCCTTAATCTCTCTTTCTTATTAAGACCAAACAAGAACAAATTCCTTAATTATCAAGTAATTGACTTCTTAATGCTAATTCAATTCTCTCCTTGATAGCTCATTACAAAAGATTTTTATTTTATTTCCTTTCACATCAACAATACATTAAAAAGTAGATTTAAGTTTGAAAATACATGAACCAAAAATTCAATCTCGAGTCTCTTTTCGAATCCTTCAAATCCAATTGTAGACATTGTAGGACAATCTCCACAAGACACACCCATCTTGAACTATTTTTTAAAAACCACTGTAATTTTCCTTTGCCAAGAAGAGTAAGCTGGGAATTGATAGGAATAAATGGTATTTTGTAATAGGAAACCTTCACAGTGTTGGGGGAGAAATTGCTAGTCCATAGAACTGAGGAGCTAATATGCTAGCCGTGTAGTAGAGCCGCAAACCAACTCCTAGCATATACTGATTTATTGAAAATAACAAACTAAACTACTCCTACACTATAGATGCTGTGGTAAGAGAAGGATGGATTTCGCATGCAATGTAGGAAGAAAATGGTGAAACAAGTAATGCTGAATTTCACAACCTTTACCAGTGTCCTCACCATTCATATGATGAAATGAGAATTAACAAAAAGCTTGATCTAAAAAATATTCAAAGTGTGGATGCATAGACGTGTTTTCTATTGACATGACGCCTCTAAGAAATGCACACAAAGAAAACTATAACAATGTAGATAATGATCAATAATGAACGAGTGACAAACTACAATAGTTAAGGCTCTTAAATTATTTGACAGGACTCCTCAACAAGACGTCGAGCTTAGTCAACATGACGCCTACAACCAAGGCACATTCAATGTACGAAAGAAATATTGATCTAATTCATGCCACAGAAAGATCCCTGCATAAAGATGCCACGGAAGATGACTCTATACAAGTAAACAAACCAATAGCTCTCAACTACACACAGTAAATGAAGATATAGTTGATCTATAAAGCTTTTATTATCTCAATCCATACGCAAAAGTTGAGAGATAAATAGTAGGAGACTCAAGCACACAATAATAAGTAACTTATACATGCTATCTTCATGTACAATCAAAAAAGATATCCTCCTTCATCATGGGATGCCATGTGGGAAGCCACCCCAATGCTCTGCAAAATCCGACTATTCTCAATACACTATGCCACTAGTCTATTATCAATCATGGGGTTTCAATAGGTCCCTAACACCATCTTAATACACGGTCGCACGTCGCATGGTGAACTTGTGAACTATACTTGTGAACTGGTACAACAAAAATCTAGTGGGCTATACTTGTGAACTGGATTTCATTGTCTTGTGGACCTTCTCAAGGTAAGAGTAATGGGATATGCTTGTTCTTTTGTATACTCATCTTGCAAATCACTAGAAATCTTTGAACCCTCTTCTTCTTCTTCTCCATCCTCTGATCCATCTGATTGTTCTTCCACATGTGCATATTTATGCTTTTCTATCTTTGTCTCAAAGTGCATTGTTTTAGCCTTTTCTTTCTCCTTTGGTTGTTCTTCACATGAATAAGCTCTAAACTCCATGAAAATCACATCTCTAGAGAAAACCATTTTTGGGTCAGAGGATTTTGAATCTTATAACCTTTTACATTCTCACCATAACATATGAATATGCATTTATTGTTGAAGTTGTGAAAGCCAAACTCACAGACCCTGAAGATCACCTGCATGCAAATAACCTGTCACAGAAAGAAGACATTCCAGAAAAAAGACAAGGGTGCTCTGAAAGCTGAAAATGTATTAATCAGAGAGTTGTAAAATACAATGATCAATCCTTATAAAAGGAGATTGTGCAACTCTAAAGAAACCCTAAAAGGTAGACATTTAATAATTAATATAATTATTAAATGTCACAATATGCAACTAAAGTGAAATCTTAAGAGAGGAATAAAGGTAAATTAATATAATTAAGTTAAAACCTTTACTCTAACACCCCCCCTTAAGATGAGCAAGAGTCCAGCTACAAACATGTGCAAGAAAGAAAAGGTAACTACAATGCATGAAAGCAAACAAGGGTCCCGACAACTAGGCCTGATCAGGTACTCGAATACAACCAAATCTCTGTAAAGTGGAGAAATAGAGAAAACCTCATGGGAAAAACTCTACTCCAAAAAGAGATGAAAGACATGAAGAACATCACTGAAGTAGGAAGAAGCTGCAAACAACTGTCAAGACATGACTGCTATGGTGTTGAAGAACCTCTTCTGAAGATAGGATGATCAAGATCAAGAAGACAACAATCTGCATGAGTGCCCCAAATGACACTACTCAAATCGGATAACAAACAAAGGCAAACACCTGGAATGAAGATACAGATGGAACAAGTACCAATAGTCTAAAAAACACTAATCAACTGAGAATGGAAGATTCCTTCCAAGGCGAAACCAAGGAAGCATTAGCACGAACAATATAATACCCCCCATAATGTTAATGGGGAGAGCCTGACAGATCCACTAAAATGTTGTGTAATACCCTATAGTGCATGAAGGAGAACAAACAACATCTGAAAGTGCACAAGAAAGCACCTGCAACTGAAAAATGGTGTGCAAAACAAAGCACACATGCATGAGGCTGAAATCATATGGATCCACTATCGTCGTGGAGGGACACTCACCAGACAAAGGTGTGATGGCAAAAACAAAGGCACTACACAACCCCCCCATAACACTTTATAATACAGTGCGAGTACAAAATATGGCACAACCTTATGTGCAAAATCCCCAAAAAACATGTACAATAGTGTGAGACTTTATCTCAGTGCGTTTACATACAAGATTGCTTACATAAGATGATCATAATGTCATAAAAAGACACAAGCTGGAAATACATGAAGAACAGCCAAAACCAAAGCATCCTATGCAAACGAGAAAATGCAAACCGAGTGCATGCACAAACCAATGTTCACATCTGCCTCCATGATTAAAAGGACCTCAAATTTGATTTTTGAAAAATCTGTTTATAATGAGTAGACAAAAATAGAAACCCATAAATTTTTTGAAGCTGAAAATAAAACCTAGAAATCATTTTTTGATCCAGCAAGTAGAAGATGAATTTTTTTTTTAAACTTTTAGCCAAGAGAAAAAAATGACACGCGACAGTTTTTGTGCAGCTATTTTCTTTAGATCTGTGAAAGAAATCAAAAAATAAAAAGATACCCAGATCGGATTTTGACCTTGGCTACAAAACCCAGAAATTGTTTTTTGATTCAGTAAGTAGAAGATAAAAAAAAAGTTTTTTTAACCTTCAACCAGTTAAAAATGACGCGCGCCAATTTTTGTACTACAATTTTCTTCAAATCCGTACAAGATATCAAAAATCTAAAAAATACCCAGTTCAGATTTCGACCCTGGCTACCAAACCCATAAATCGTTTGTCCTAAAACTGAGTGGAAGCAAGATTTCTAAAGAAAAAAAGAAAAATGGCTTCAAACCCTTGCATAGAAGAAAACTCTGTAAGCTGATATCTTCAAAAAAAGAATAGGCAGCCGCAGATTTGGAGCTCTAATACCATGTTGAAGTTGTGAAAGACAACCTTACAGACCCCAAAGATCACCTGCATGCAAATAACCTGTTACAGAAAGAAGACATTCCAGACAAAAGACAAGGGTGCTCTGAAAGCTGAAAATGTATTAATCAGAGAGTTGTAAAATACAATGATCAATCCTTATAAAAGGAGATTGTGCAACCCTAAAGAAACCCTAAAAGGTAGGCATCTAATAATTAATATAATTATTAAATGTCACAATATGCAACTAAAGTGAAATCTTAAGAGAGGAATAAAGGTAACTTAATTAATATAATTAAGTTAAAACCTTTACTCTAACATTTATAAGCTCTTGGATCTAGTTTAAATAAATTTTCTTAAGGAACATGAATAAAATACTCACAACCAAAGACCCTTAAATGTGAAACAAAATAATTTCTACCTATTCAAACTTCATAAGGATTTTTACCAACAAGAGTTGAACAAAGAGATATATTAATCAAGTAACAAGCAGTAGTCAAATTTTTTTCCCAAAAACATCTATCAATCTCAACACCACTCAACATGATCCTATCTCTTTCCATTAAGGTTCAATTCATTCTTTTTTCTACCCCATTTTGTTGGGGAGTATAAGGAGTATTCTTTTTTCGAATAAGACTTGCATTCTTTCAAAACTCATCAAATTCCCTAAAACAATATTCACCCCCATTGTCAAATCTCAACACCCTTATCTTATAATCTATTTCCTTCTTAACTAAGGTTTTCAATTCATTAAACTTAGTGAAACCCTTAGATTTTTCTTGCATAAGATAAATTCAAGTGTATCTTGAGACATCATCAATGAAAGTAACATAATAACTATATTTTCTAAAAGATTCAACATCCACTGGTCCAAACACATACGAATGAATGATCTCTAACATTCTCGTAGCTTTATTTATCCCATTAGGAAATTATGATCTATTATATTTACCAAACACACAATACTCACAAAAAACATTTTTACAAAAAAATTAGAAATATTGTCAACAATTTTTTTCATTTGGAATGGTCTTAAGAACTTTTTCAATTATGTGACCCAATCTCTGGTGCCACAAAATACATGCATTTTTAATGCTAGTCACATTGGCAGAGTTACAAAAAGTGGAGACATTAAGCCTAAACAAAGTCTCTATTTGAGATCCCTTAGCAATCACCAAACTCCCTCTTACAAACCTTCAACTAGACTTGTCAAATGTCACATGCATTCCATAATCATTCAACTTGGTTACTAAAAGTAAATTTCTCATAATTCCTAGAATATGTAAAAAATCATCTAGGGTTTTAAGCCTTCCATCATTAAAACACAACTTTTCCTTTCCCTTACCAACAATATTCTTTGTTATTATCATCACCAAGGAAAAATTCTCCTTCATCATAAGTTGAATAAGTATAAAACCACTCCTCGTGAGGATACATATGGTAAGAGCAGCTTTAATCAATAATCCAAGCATCATTACTAATAGTGTTAGATGAAATAAACAAAGCATTAGAATCACCATCATCCAAGGAATTTTTCATGGAGGATTTTACACTCTTTTTCTTGTTTCTACATTACTTCTTAACATAGCCTCTTTTACCATGATTCCAACACTTTACTTTGCTATTATCGAGGGTATTATAACATACTTTTGAATTATCTTTCTTTTTATCCCCTTTAGGGCCTTTTTATTTGGACCTTCCTCACACATGCAAGGCATCTTTGGAGCCTACATTCATGGAATTTATTCTCAATTCTTTTGAAAGAAGTGTAGCAATGATATTATCCATCTTTGGCTTTGCACCACCACCACTTATGTCAACAATTATATTTTCCCAAGATTTGGGTAAAGAACAAAGCAAAAAGATGCATTTATCTTACTCTTCTAATTTAACATCTAAAAATGCAAGATGACTTAAAATCATATTAAAAAAATAAATGTTTTGCAACAGAATCAACATCCTCAATTTTCAAAGAATACAAATATCTTTTGAGATACAACTTATTAGTTAAAATCTTAGTTTGACAAATATCACTTATCCTCTTCCATAAATTGTATGTGGTAGCTTCCTTAGAAACATTTAAGAGGATGAAATTTGCAAGAAAATTGAATGATTCCTCGTGCCTTCTTATCAAGCTTTAAACAATATTCATCAGACATTCTAGATGGCTTCTTTTTATTAGAAATTGCGAACCACTGATCTCTTTCTTATAGGATATATTTCATCTTCAACTTCCACACCTCATACCCAAATCCTTGAATTTATCAATGTCTAAATATGAGGTAGAAGCTATGGTATTCAATATTCTCCATAAATATGCAAAACCTATAATACAAAAGCTCCCGGTACAACCAAAAAACCTTTAAAATTTAAGAGAAAGGAATCCCTCTCTTAATGAAAGCATTAGATCTGATACCAAATGTTGAAAAATAAGGTGAAACTAAACTACTAAGAACTCAAGAATGTGTTTTAAATTTTAAAACAAATATTACCCAATATGATAATGTGATTGGTATATTCAACATAAAATCATAAAATCAACAATACCAAAGATAATACTAGATTTGCATGGAGAAACCCTTTCGAGAAAAAACTCCACATAAGAAAGATGACAAAAATATTATTAATCTTCAAAAAATGTATACAATACTACTCTTCACTTCAATTATTTGATCAATTTGGTAGCACTTGGATACCTACAACTCAATATGTGACTACTATCTCAAGGCTCCAATTTATAGTGATTTGTGAGAGGGAAAACCATAGTGGAATCTTGAAACAAGTATAAACCACTTGGAAAAACTCATGCCTATCTTAGTGGACAACCCATAAAAATAGTAAATGATAACTAAACATCGCATGGCCTTCACATGGGAACCTAGCCCACAACCAATGAAAATTAGTCAATCTCAAGTGCTCCATAACTCCTCGATGGATTCAACAACTACAAAAATGGACATGTAATAACATGCAAAACATGACACCCCAACATGCATTGATATATAAATGATAATTTTAAACATGCATAAACATGCAAAGAAAGATGCTCCCACTTCCAAAGTGGATGCCAAAAATGAATATTTATCCATAATTCTTTGTAACCATCATTGAGAAGTGTCCACCTCTTTGGAATGCAACTACATTTTATCATATGAAATAAACAATAAATATTGTATCTCTCATGTCCCCTAAAACACTTTCCAAAGAATGTGGAGACTCATGAATATGACTTAGGAATGCAAAGTTAATGTCACATATGGACTAACACTTATCACCTTCCTAGGTTAGTGAAATGACTTAGAATAAAAAAAATGTCTTGTAAACCTCTTCCTCTTCCCTCCTCTCTTTTTGAATCTATATTTTTACATTCAACTCTCTCTCTCTCTCAACTCTCATAACACTCTCAAGAATTTCACAACAATCTCACATCATTTTTTTAACTTTCTTCTTCTTGGCTTCCTAAATCCTTGCAAGTAATTTTGTTCTTGCTATTGATTTTTGTTGCTAGTATTTATTTTCTTGTGCACCCAAGCATCTTGGGATTATCACATCCCTCTTTTTTTCATTTTAGTTTCACTATTACACATTACAACTATGACCATTCCAAGACACACTTGGGATAGGAGGATCTACACACATTTTATCTATTCATCTTAACTATTGTGGAGGTATAAATACCAAAGAAAGGATTTGACTGAGGCAAATCCTAAAACAACCCTAATAATTTCCCCTTTCCTTGTTCTTCCATATATTTTGAGACCACTCAACATAGCAGGGGTTTGCAAGTGCTTGCTTATTGCTCATTTCTTTTATCAATTCCTTTAAATATTATTTCTAGTTTATTTCTTTATGTTTCTATTGTTTAGTATCTATTGGTGTGTTTTTTATTTCTAGTCTTGCAAGTTAGTTGAATCATAAAGTTAGGTTTTCATGATTTTTGGGTGTTATTTGTTTTCTATTTGTATAGAGGGCAACATGATGTGTAGACGTTCATGCAACATGCTGGCATCCATGCTAGTGACTTCCAGATTTCAACTCCTATATATAGTAACTTGAGCGTAAGGGTTGTTTTCATATGTGATTCACATGGATTAGGTGAGATAATTTATGTAGTAATATTATTATATACATGTTCTAATAGTCTTATAATGTATGTTCTAATGTACATGTACATTTATGCAGGGCTTCATCCATCATTTGATGCACTCTAATTCTCATTTTCAATGCCACTTAATTAGGAGACATGATTCACTGTTATGATGTATTTCATGTATATTTGAGTAGTTATTTATCTAATACATTGCATGTAGTTTTATCTAGGATATTTATGTATACTTTTATATAAATTTGCAAACTTTCATATATACTTATATATATTGCTTATTTTGTACAAGTGCTTATAAGTATCTAGGTTGTCTATAAGTTATATCTTACAAGTTAACAATATTTAAAAATTAAATTGTTTAGTTATAACTGATCTAGTATACAAAAGGTTCAAATTATATTAATATACAATATATAAAGATAAAATAGATGAATGTATAATATACAAAAGTTTAAATATATTAATATTTAATATATGTATAAGGTTCAAATTTATATCTATTAGCCCAAAAAAAATCAAATTTCTAAATTCACAACATTTAAATCAATATAATTCCACAAAACATCAAATATATAAATACAAAATCTCAAATTTATTGAGGCTCAAATCAATCACATCAGTACAAAAAATGATCAAATTAGCAATACACTAATATACAACACAAAAGACTCAAATCAATATGAGTCCAATCCCTTTAAGAATGGATCCTATTATTCCATGTCTTTCCTCCTCACAAAAATCCTTCTATGGTAAAATTCTTTCCATTTTTGATCTTAAGGAGGTTGTTCACACTGTGGCTAATGACAAGGCCCCTAGATGTGATAACTTCCCTTGTGAGTTTTATAAAGATCTGTAAGACTGCTTTAGTGAGGATCATCATAAATTTTATTGTGAAGCCTACCATTCCAAGTCCTTATGGAAATTAATTAATAAAGGAAATATCAAGTTCACGCCTTAGCTAGTGACCTAAAGAATATTTGTAATTGGAATCCCATCACCTTGCTCAATGTCTCGTACAAGAAAATTACCAAAGTGTTGACCTTGAAGGTGTACCATCTCCTTCCTCAAATTATGAAGCATGAGAAAACTAGATTCATGTAATCTATGTATATTTTGGATAATATTATTATAATTTGGGAAGGTATAGAATGGGCTAGGAATTCTCAAAAAAAGACTTTATTCCTAAAAATGAAGCTTCCAAACATAGTACAGTATGATAATGAAAAATTATTTAAAAAGTTTTTTTGGCAAGAGAACATGGAAAATGGGCAAAAGGGTAAAATCCCATTCATTTCATTGAAAAACCTTATAAAGCAAGCGTCTAGGTGGGGTAGGAGTTCAAAATCTTGAAGCAAGAAATTTAGTATTAGGAGCTAAACGAGCTTGGAACATGTATGCAAATCCAAATGAAAAATGGTGCAAAATTATGCAAGCTAAATATTTAGATACACTTGATCTAGAAAGAATATTTACAATTCAAAATCCTAGAAGTGGATCCAAAATGTGGATTTTTTTGCTAGATTGCATAAATGTCATCAGAGGTCTGTAAGGCTATGTTAGTTTTTCTCTCTCATGTTGCTCACCCTCCCATGATTCCTACAATGCAAACATTGAAGGTGGAGGATGGATAATCCTCTGTGTAATGCCTCTTCTAGTTTTTTGGATAACTCTGGGCTGAATTGTAATATGTTTTGTTGATTGTGATCTATGTTATTGTCTAGGTGGGATTTTTTGTTAATTATGGTTCTCTATTGTTTGGGAATTTTGAGTACTTCTTGGCCCCTCTATTTATGAATTTCATGTATCTATCTTTATATTTTAATATAATTTCAAGCCTTGTCCCTTTTATCTAAAAAATTAAAAAATCTATTATTTAAATAATATGAGATAATTTTTTATTTAATAAATTAATTAAATTTATAATTATCCTTCACAAATTAACTCCATCAATTTAGTAACTTCTTCATAAAAAACTATTTAATAAATTAGTAAATTTATAATTATCTTCTCATAAGTTAACCCCATTATCCAAATAGTAATTTTCCTCACTAATTTTAGATAACTAATTCACCTCTCCAAACTGTTATGAAGTTAACTCTTAATATTTGATGGAATCTCAATCATCTATTTGATCTTTCATATATATATATATATATAAATTCATCCTCTCACTCATCATTATCATCACAACTCTTCAATGAAAATTATCTTTGTCAATTTTATGATCCAAGAAATGCCATTGTTATGTTGAAGATGAGAGCACCCACATATCTAAGAAGTCTTGAGCAAATTATTTCAATATGCTAAAGTAAAGGTTTACAAAGTTAAAATAAGATATTTTATATTTATTTATTTGTTTTCATATCTTACTACCATTTTTCTAACCTTCCTTGTAGATATTTTGGTGAACCCAATGTGAATCAAATGTACTTTTTATTTGCATAGAGAACTTCTAATTTTTTTTTGCACATTTTGATCGCTTCCTAATTTTTTATTGGAAAACTAATTTTTGCTCCTATGGTTTAATATTTTCTTCAATCAATTTAGATATTTTAGCTTTGTTTCATGTTTTCCTCCCATTTCTTTATAAAACTAATTTTCTCATACATACCATTCAAGAAATAATAGGCAACAAGAATATCATAGAAGTACAAATTATGCATTGTAGGATAAAGTACAGATTGATTGATTCATTTGGTTGTTACAAGTTACAATTATAATTGACAATCACAAAGGAAAATGAAACTTATGTTTTGCACATGACATGTAAATTTGTTTGTTTTAAAATCTCTAACATTATAATAGATCTACTTTTATTTACTTTTGCATGACATGTAAAACTGACTGTTTTAAATATTTAACATTATATGAAAAAAATACGCCTTGAAAATGATATCTCTCGGTGTATATTATATAAATTATATATAAGGTATATATGCTAGTTTACAATCGCAACGCACAATCAATACTATTATATTAAAATATTATAAAATGATAATATTATATTATTATTTATTTAATATAAGTATTATACTATTATAATTACTAAAATATTATTATATTTTCAATTTATTTACATTATTATTAATATTAGTACTATTTGATTATTAATGTGTCATTATAAATATATATAATATTGCTATTATATTATTGTTAGAATTATCTTATAATAATTATAAAGTAAATATTACATTATTTTTTAATTATTTTATTATTAGGTTTAGGGTTAGTGTTAGGGTTAGGGTTAGGGGTAGGGATAGGATTGGATTTACGGTTATGATTATAGTTAATGTAAGTGATCAATGAAAGATAAATATTTGAATTGAATAATAAGAGTGTTGTGGTTAGGGTTACAATTATGGTTTATGGTTAGGGTTAGGATTAGGTGAGGTTTATGATTATGGTTTATGATTTAAGGTTAGATGTAAGCTTAGTTTATAGGGTTGGGGATATAGTTAGGAGTTATTTTTGGATTTGGGTTATTATTGGGGTTAGGATTAGGGTAAGCATTAGGTTTAGGAGTAAGCGTAGAGTTGGGTTAGGTTAGGGGTATGGTTAGGTTGTGTGTTTGATTTGGGGTTAAGTTTGGGATTAGGGGTTATTATCTATGTCGTAAAAAGTCAATCTGTCACATGTCTTCTATAATTAAATAATATTTTCATTATTTAATTATTCACTTTCCCTCCCAAATTAAATAATTATTCAATTATTTAAATTCTTTCAACAACCTCTTTTTCTATGCCAACCTCATTATCCATGTCAATCTTATCTTTTGACATCTCATTCAATTTCTACCCTTGATTGAATTATTTTATAATTCAATCTTAGCTATTCATCCTTATCTTTTCCCTAACTTTATCCCTAACCCTATTTCATACTACAACTCTCATTTTTGGCCATTGATTGTCATATCTTATTGACATTTAATCTCAACCCTTCATTCCAATTTGGCTTTTTATAAAAGATACCTATCATTGTCATTTCTACCTATCTAGTTTATGCACAAGTACATGTTGCTAAGGAGACAAGTACAATCTTCAATATTTTGCTACCATTGACATTAGGTTACTATTGCATTCTCAAATTTGAGGGCAATCAAGTATGTCAAGAAAAATGGAGGACAATGAAGGTGAATCAACCATGACATAGGTAATATTTACTTTATGTTTATGTTTCTATGTTGGATTGCACTTCATTATTGGTTTAGGGATTTATGGTTTTAGTTTTGATGTTCTATTACCTTAACCTAAATTTTACCCTAGATTACAACATGCATTTTAGTAAGTTGGAGCATTTACCATATGGAAATTCTTACATTCTTGTTTCTAGAGGTGACCTATTTTCATTTGATTAGAGACTACTAGGTACCTATATTTTTGACTTGCAATTTTCATGCATGTTGAGTAGTGCCATTTTTGGTCACTCATGTAGTTTCTTGTACCATTTGTATCTTCGAGTTCTAGATGTTTTCCTTTGTTTTCCATTTGATTCAAGTAGTGTCATTGGGGACACTCATGCAAATTATTGTCTCTCTCATGATCAGTGTTCTTCAAACTATTTGGTACATGTATTGTCGACTTGCATCTAGCATGTTGAGTAGTGTCATTGAGGTCACTCATGCATATTCATGTATTGCCTGTATCTTTGACTTCTAGATGTTTTCCTTTGTTTACCATCTAATTCAAGTAGTGTCATTAGGGGCACTCATGCAGTATAGTCTCCTTGATCTTGAAATTTGTATCTTCAATTTCTAGATGTTTGCCTTTATTTTTCATCTAATTCAAGTAGTTCCATTGGGGTACTCATGCAGATTCTTGTTTTCTTGATCCTGATCATCATTTGTTTTAGAGTAGGTTCTTAATTTCAAAACCATATCAGTCATCTTCGACAACAGTCTACAGTTTCATGCTTTTGTGATGTTCTACATGTTCCTATTTTTTAGGACATTATTTTGGTTGGAGGCTTCTCATTCCTTCACACCTTGATTTGGAGGCTTTTTTAGTCCTTCATTCATCTTGAACTCTATTTTGGAGGGGAGTTTTATCCACTGTGGTTTTCTCCTTTTCTCCAATTTTGAGATATCTTTTGTTTGCACATGGGTACCTACCATGGCCTTGTTTGTTAGGACCCATCATGCATTCTCTTTTTAGGGTTTTAAGCTACTCCCTAAGTTCATGTTAAGAGGGGTGTTAGAGTAATCATGCATTAGCTAATAATTAATTACTCTTTAATTGATTATTAGTCTAATTTATTCTCATGCACTTAAGCTAAACTTAGGAATGCTTTTATGCTTTTAGCGTTTTGTTCCTATGTAACACTCAAACCTCATTGTAATTATAGCTCGAGCTTTCATATCTTTTTGATAGTATCTTGTTTTTGTAGCTTTTTCTTGTTGAGGAATATTGCATATATTGTTTGTAAACATCTTGTGTGGAAGGTGTCTTTGTTCATTGTTTGATCTTGTGACTTGTGGTTTTGTGGGTTTTCACAATTCTAACAACTCTAACCCTGATATTAACCATATTCCTAATACCAACCCTAACTATAATTTTATTTATCTTAACCCTAAGAGTAAAAGCAAGAAGTTGGGTCCACAAAGAGGGGAAGTTTCGGCAAAAAAAAATCCCATAGGAAATGTGTACGCATTATTAGAAACACGTACTCACTTAGCAATGGGTACTCGAGCCTAAATAAAAAATGTGTACACATTATGACTTGGGTACGCACTGAAAAATGCATGTGTTATAATGTGTACACATTTTATAACACGCGTACACATTTTATAATGTGTATGTGTTATAACGTGTACGCGTTTCTAAAAGGTATTTAATTTTTTAAATTATGTGTATGCATTATAACACGTACGTGTGTGTATGCATTATAATTCTTACGCATTTTACAACACGTACGTGCTTCTAAAAGGTATTTAATTTTTTAAACAAATGGGCAAATAAACGCATACCTATTATATAACAAGTACATGTTTCTATTTAAAAACACATGCATTTCATAATGCATATGTGTTTTTAAAATTTTGAATTCCCAAACCACATGTTGCCTTAGTTTTAGGCTTGGGAAAGGCTTGGCAACCCAACCCTTAGCCTTTTACCTACAACTTAAAAACTAAGCCAGGTTCAAGAGAAATGTACAACTTTGGCAATATAGCTGATGGACTTTTTTTTTTGAATTAATATACGAAATTAAAACCCATTATAGAACACGATGTCTAGTTTCCAAATATATAATTTTTGTTAAGATTGGATTATTTTTTATTTTTTTAATTAATTTCTACGCAAATTGGTCCATAAACTTGAAATATTAGGCTTTTTTTGTTTTTTAATAACTTTTTTTTTGGTTACTTTTTTTGCAAAAATAATTATATGACATCAATCTTCAAACAATTCTCTACAAAATGAAAAAAAAATCAAAATTTTTTTAGTTTAGGTCCAATTATGCTATCCATACATGTTGATGTTTTAAAATAACAATTAGGACTAGTAAAAAATTCAATAAAAAAAATATTCAAAAAAAAATTACAAAAAAATATCCTCATCAATCTTCATGTTGTTACATATCTTTCCCCAAAAGGAATTAGAAAAATACTTTTATTTAGGTCAAAAAGTGGTGTCTGTACATGTGCATGGTATGGTAAAAAAAATGACTTAAAAAGTGGTTTTTATACATGCCTATAAAAATTTAATTTCTATCATCTAGGTATTTGATGAAGAAACCCTCCCTAACTCCTCCCAATGAAGTGTAAAGTTCAATCTTGGAATGTGTGTGGATTGACACTTCCCACACACAAATATCAAGTCAAATTTTTTGTCCAGATCAATCAGATTGACATTCTTATGCTTCAAGAAGTTAAAGTTAGTGTAGTTCATCTTGATGTGACTCTTGCCTCCATTTGGATTAAGGCTCATTTTTTGCATACTAATCATTCTGATGGTGGAGGAGGTGTGGTGTTGGGTTTAGCTATGTGGTCGGCTAAATAGTTGGTAGCTTTTGGTTCTAATCCCAATGGCCATTGTGTTTGGGCCACCACCCTCATTAAGGACATTCTTGTGGGGTTTTTCTCAATATATGCTCCTAATTCCTCTATAGAGAGAATAAAACTTTGGGATTGGTTGTGTTTTCTTCCCAATGTTGAGTGGGTTTTGGGGGGTGATTTTAACATGGTAGAACAACCTTCTGATTGTAGTTGGGAACCCTTTACTCGATTATCTAACCTTGAGTTTGAAGCTTGGACCCTAGCCCAAAACTCCCTTGGTGTTTATGATCCCTTTTTAGTAAATTCAACCTCCAAATGCCTCATTGGTATACTTGGAGTAACTGTCATGAAGGATCCTTAAGGAAATTGAGTCGATTAGACCAATTTTACATCTCTCTCAGTTGCCCCATTCTTCCATCATGCAATGGTCTCCTTGTTTCTTTAGACATTTATGCTACTCTCTTTGATCACCTTCCAATTTTCATCACCCTTTCTTTTGTTGAACCTACCCCCATTCCCAATGACCTCCCTTACAAGCTTGATGACACCCATCTCAAAAACCATGATTGTATTGATGGTCTCTTAGCCACCTGGAATGTTGAACCAAGACTTCAACAAAGTAGCTAGATTAGATGGTGGGAAAGAAAAATTAGTAGATGCACTTATTTTGTTCATGACTATGGTAGGAGAGTTGCATCTAAAATACATGCAGACTTGAGAAATCCTTCAAAGGACAACTAGAACATATTCATGGTTGTTTAGAATACAACCTTCGTGACAACAACCTACAACAATCTATGATTCATGCTTAAAATAAGCTACATAAAATGGTTGTCTATGGAGGCAAAGGAGTTCAAATCCATTCTCGATTATAATGGATTAAAGAGGGAGATTGGGGCTCTAATTTTTTCTTCTAATATCTTCAATATAAACATAAATCTAAACACATTTCTATGATTAAATCAGCTGATGGCAATCTACAAACCAATCACACTGATATTATCTATATCTTCTATAGCCAATTCAAGAACCTTTTTACCGATGACACTAAAGGTGACATTCTTCTACCTATTCTTGAAGATAGTGTTGTTGGTTACATTCCTAAGAAAATAGATGCTGAATATAGTAGATATCTTGTTCATCTCCTTTCAATAGAGGAATTTGATGAAGCCCTTCACTGCATGGCTTTAGAAAAAATCCCAAGAATGGATAGTTTGCTAGTTGAATTTTATAGAGCCCTTTGGCCCCACATTCATAAAGACTCTTTTAATGTGTATCTTGAAGGAATTGAAACCAAATCCTTAGGAAGTTTTATTAATCAAGGACTCATTAAACTCACACCCAAAGGTAAGGAGGAGGATAGTGTAAATGGATGGAGACCTATAACTCTCCTCAATACCTCTTACAAGATTATTGCTAAACCCCTAGCATGAAGAATTAAATATATCTCCCAAGAGATTGTCCGACCAAAACAAACTAGATTTTTAGGGGGAAGGTTTATTTTAGACAACTTGGTCCTTGCATGGGAGACCTCTGAATGGGCTCAACAAACAACACAAAATGCTCTTATCATTAAATTAGACTTTGATATTAAAGCTTATGATCATATTCGTTAGGCCTTTATTCTCAAAATTCTTAATTGGCTTGGCTTCAGATCTAAAATTTGTGATCAAATTAAAATGATTTTTTCATATGATAATGCAAGAGTTGTTATTAATGGTGTCCTTTCTCCTTCATTTCCCTTTCAAAGATCCATTCACCAAGGTTGTCTACTTTCCCCATTCTTGTATGCCCTTGTTGCTGATGCACTTAGATATATTTTTCAACATGTGCATACCAATAAAATTATTCATGGCATCCCTCTCCCTAGAAATGCAACTACTATCACCTCTTATTTTTCTAATGACTTTATTCTCTTCATCCAAAATTCAATAGAAAAATTGGCTAACATGCTTGATATTTTAGATCTTTTTTTCATTGTTTTAGGGTCTAAACTTGCCATGCATAAAACAAATTTTTTCATGACAAGGCCCATCCCTTGACCCCCTTGGATTCCAAGTGAGTGGAGAGAAGTTAAGAATGGGGTTATTACTAGATACCTTGGAATTCCATTTGGTATTGGAATCTCGCTAAAAGATATGTGGAATTAGTTCTTGGATAAAATTAAAAAAAAAAATTTAAATTGGACAAACAAATTTCTTTCCATGGCTAGTAGACTTCAAGTTGCCAATAAGATCCTTTTTGTCAGCCATGTTTACATTTCCTCTTGTCAGCTGCCTTCCAAAGCTTGCTACAACCAATTGACTCAGCTAATTAGGAGCTTCCTCTGGGCTAAGTGGGGAAACAAAAAAGGACAACTTACTACTTCATGGATCCATTGTATCCAACCAAAAGATAAAGGAGGTTTAGGAATCATTGACCCTTACAAGGCATATGTATTACCATTAAATTGATTGTTAGGGCCTTGGATGGTGATGCCCCTTGGAAACACTTGGTTTGGCATCATAGTCAAACAACTACTGTTGATCAATCATGGAAGTTGGTGAAATGGATGGATAAGATTTTACTTTCTCTTTATTTCAAAACCCATGGTTGAACCCCCTTCGATTCCATTTGGAAATCCTAGCAAGTTACTTCTCACAAACTTTCATAGTATGCCCAATAATTGAGTCATGGTTTAAGTTTTGCATCCTCCTCAATATGGTGGAACCGTCTTGTTTAGCTAGACAATGCCCCTCTTGACTTTAATAAACTCCTTAAATTTAAGCATCTCTTTAACAAAGGGATTCATTTTTTTAGAGACCTCTGGGATCCAATTAGATTCAACTAAAAAACTTGGCACCAACTTAAGACATAATTCAATCTTTCCTCCAATGCTAACGTCCCAATTCTTCAAATTCAAAGTCTTGTTCCGCCTAACCTATACTATCTATTGTCTAGAACTTTCCATGAAAACTTCCTCACATATTGGAAATGGCCTAACAATCATCATCTTCATGCATTCCCTCTTAAAACTTTCTATAGGAAAATCCTCCCTACTATTTCCCTGGCTACCCGCCTTAATTGTAAATGGCACTACAAATTTAGAGGAGCTAAATGGAATAAGTTGAGTTCCATTATTTGGAAATCCAAGGCTGAATCTCAATCCCAACTAACTGCCTAGAAAATTTTGCATATTAAAGTACTCATTAGAGACTGTCTCTTCTTCATCTAACCAACATCATCCTATCCTTTTTGTTCTAAAAAGGAGACTAGATCAAGCATGCTTTCTATTTTTATTCCCATTCCCAACACCTATGGAATTGTAGTTTTTTCAATCTTCTAGCTCTTGCTCCTCAATCATGGTCTTGGAAAATTGCTCTCCTTAGTGTTGCTTCACACCTCAACATCATTTCATAGACCTTCAGATGCACCATGTTAAAAAACATTTGGAAACTTCACTGCTTTGCTACCTTTTCCCACACTTTTTATACCATTCAAATGGAAGCTTAGATCATTTGTGTGAATCTTTCCCCCCACCTTTCCCTTATGCAGTCCTCACTCCAACTCAAACCTGATCTTCATGCTCTAAAAGAGATACAATTGCAATATGAGGCTTTTGAGGCTAAAGCTATTGGAAGTGGTCACAGGTTTAAAAAGAAAGTTTAAATTTTTAGTGTGTCTAGAAGAAGTTATGGAGTTATGGACCAAGGTCTTATTTCAAAAATATTTTCTAAGGTGTTCTCATGTTGAGGGAGTTATTTAGTGTAGTATACAACTTCAATTCAATGAATTCAAAACTTCTAGATTGGAAATTCCGGTAAAACTTATGATTCTTCAAGGAAATAAATTGTATAAGAATTGAGTTGAGCTTTTACTATCTTTGGCGATGAATCAAATGCTATGGAGTTGAGCATTATTTCAGTAATGATTTCCTTTTCCTGCAGTTACTTCGATGGAGAGTATGATATTGTCATAATAATCAACAAAGTAGTTTTTTGGCAGCAGTTTGTCTGTTGTTTGAATGTTTTTGTTGCATCTTTGTAACTTTGTATTCATATAATAGCAAAGGTCTAGGATAGATGTCACTTCCAACTATTTTTGGTAACATGTTTTTCATGATGCTGTTATATAACAACCTGTAGCCATTTTTGTTGCTATTCCTTACCAACATTGTTGTTGATCTGATGTAATATTATTTCTCTTAATCCAATACAAAAAAATGTGTCCCTTTATTTCTATATATATACAAATGAAAGATACTATATTAGATGTGATTTATATATTAAATGGTGAAGATAACATCTCTCTATTTTGTAGGTACTTCAATATCTAATAGTTAAGGCATCTAAAAAGATATTAATTATATATAACTTGGAAGAGAAGGAATGAATTCTTAAAAAATAAGTATTTAAATATGACAAGTTGAAAGTATATATTGTTCATTAAAAAGTAAAATTTTATTTGGTTTAAAAATAAAAGTTGTACACTAATGGTGTCTTTTTTTTTGTATCGAACCAAGCTATAAAAAAGATTACAAATAGAATAAATAACAATCCAAAAAGAGGACTGTCTTTTTAAATGATCAAATATGAATTTAATTTCAAATACTTAATATAATGTTGACAATAATGTTTTGTGTTTGGACAAAAGAGTTGCATAGAATGTGACACCCCTCTGATTTGTTATGTTTTCTTGATAGTTCGGATACTTTGTCAGACTTTATTTTATGTTATTGTTATTCTATAACTGGCAGTGGAGCGATAATAGACTATATTGATGTGATGACACATTATATGCATGGTGATTATGTTAATATGCTTTATGTTTGCATAGATGTTTAGTTGTGATGACATTGCTATATATGCTTATTGTAGTTTAATTGATATATTATCTTGTCAGTTGATGTGACATTGTATTGGTGAAGAGAACGGTATTGCATCACTCGCTTGCGAGTGCCCTGTGATTTCCGCGATTCTCTCTTCACAGTGTGTATGAATTACTATCTGTATACATGTACGACATTTGCTTGTTTGTAGGATTGCAGGTACGGGACATTAGCTTCACTTGGTTTCATAGGTCTAAGCATGTCCACTACTCAACAGTAATATTGGGAGATAGTAACAGGCTACCTGGTCATACCTTTACCCTAGTACAGTGTGTCATCAGTTTGAGTTTTGGTCTTAGCCTTATCATTGTTGTTATGGGTATTTTATTATTGTGCAAGTTTAATTTAGTAGATTAAATGTGTATTTGATTTAAATATTTAATTAATTGAATTATTGTTGTGAAGGATTTAGAATAAATAAATAAATAAATTTAATTTAGTTATGTTGTTGAGTAATTTTTATTATTAAAAATAAATGGTAATTAAATAAATAAGAGTATTTAAATTGGTTGCAATTAGTAAATTGTTTTATTTTATTTAAATGCATGTGGTTGGAAAAATATCTTTGGTTGTTGAGGGAAAAGATATTTTGTTGGGATAACTGTGAGTTAGAAATTTGTTATCTTATTGTTGAAAAATTGATTCTTGGAGAAAAGATTGGAAAAAGGAAAGAAAGTTGTTTCACGGAGAGAGTTTTGGTTTTTGGTTGAAAATTGGTGAGGAATTTGCGGATTTCTCTGAGGATTTTGTTTTAGGATTTTGCTATAGAATTCTTGGCTATGTATTGTTGTGTATGGTTGTGTTTTCTGGAAAGAGGCAATAGCACTGGAGGAAGCTTTGGCTACATTGAAAAATTGAAGCTACAGAGAAGCTCCACAACATTTATTGAGGCAACAGTTCTTCTGGAACATGTTCCTTTATTGTTTTTGTGAATTTTGAATTAAAAAGTTGTTTATATTACTGTAATGTAATTTGGAAAAGGATAGGAAAAGATTTTCAAAACTGTAGAAGTTCTTGTTTCTTTATTTTTAAAAGATTGCCTGAAGGAGGAACCTCTGTAGAAAACAATTAAAAATCCTCTGTGTATTTTATTCATTTGAAATAGATTGATACAAAAGAAATTATAAATCTCTGTAGAAAATCAATATTTTGTTTGGTTTCCCTATTCCTTTTAATTGTTGGGAAAATAAAATCTTTGAGTTTCCCTATAGAAAACTTCTTTTGTGCAATTTGTTTGCTCAATTTGAATCAATGTTGAATTTATTTATATATAAATATATACATATATATTGAAATATATATGTATACATACATACATATATATATATATATTATATATATAAACGAGTTTAATTTATTTTAAAACACTGTGAAATTTTATTGGGAAGTGAATTCAAAAAATCACCGTACGGCGGAATTCTGTAGCAGTAATTTTTTTTATAAAATTGATGATAATGTTTTGGGCTAGGGGTTGGAACCCCCAGCCACATCCACACCAGGGGTGCACTGCTGTGTGCAACGCTCCCCACATCTGTGTGGGGTAAGTGTTGCCCACAGGCAGCGAACCCCTGCGTGGGAATGCCGCAGCTAGGGCTGCGTCCCTGTGCGTGCATATGTTTCATGCTTTGTTTTATTGATTGTTATGGGGTTCAAATATATATATATATATATATATATATATTATATGATATATAAATATTATGTATAATATGTATATATATTATATATAATATATGTATATAATTTTATGTATATTAAATAATATACTTATTATGTATATGTATAATTGTATATATAATTATATAATTATATAATTATATATATATATATATATATATATATATTTAATTTAATTTTTTTTTAAAGTTAGTAAATGTTTTTTTTTAAAGAAATATTAAAAGGGTAAGTGCATGCAAGCACCAATTGTTATTTTATAGTGAAGTGATTTTATTAGTAAGATTGGGATTTGTTTTATCTATATTTGTGGATTTGGAAACTTAACTTTTGTTTTAATTGTTATGGATTTACTAAATGGAATTATATTAAAGTGGTGCATTTTAATAGGCGAAATTGATTGTAATGGATTTAGGAGATCCAAATGATAGCATTTGTTAATTGGTTAGTGTTGTGTTTATTAAAGCACACGTTTTTTGTAATTGTGTACTGGGGGGAAAGTAATTTTTATTACGAGAATCTAAGTCTTCCAAAGTTGTAATTTGTGAAAAGGGGTTGTAACTTTAGTTCACCTTTTGAGATTTCTTGGGTAGTGCACATATTGGGTTTTAGTATTGGACATCCGTAGAGATGTGTTACATTTTGAGGTGTATTGGTTATTGTTGTCAGTTTTTAGTGCACTATCTACCCTTGGCATGTAGTTTGAGTTATGTGTTGTCGATAGGGGAGTGGTTTTTAGCGAGGACCAAGACATGAAATGGTCCCAGGACAACTCATGTGGAAGTTAGTATAATCAAGTGGGAATTAAATAATCTATTAGCTTAACACATTTAACAAGATAATTAGCCTCGCTCATTGGCTCAAGGGCTTGTATGAGACTTGAGATGAGTCAGGAAGGCCTGGAATGGCTAATTCGTTATCTTGTCTTCTCGAAAGATAACTGATTCCGCACTGGTGTGCATGTGGGGCCGAAATCGTGAGAGTTTACCAAGATAACCCTAGAGGGGGGCCGAGACCTAAGAAGATCTCCTTTGGACAACCAATGCAACCTTTGTGATGACACTCCTCCTATGACAACAGTCAGTTTATTTGTATAGTGTTAGTACTTGATTATGTGATTCTGGAAGCAACGTGACCATTATTCTTGTTTACTTGTACTGTGAGTATTTCGTATATGGCCTATGTCTAGAGGTAGTAGGATTTTCTTGGTTACCTATTACTATCTCCTAGCACGAGGGTTGGGCCTATGGGTACCATATGGTTGGGTGGCATGCTTTTTCACTGTTGAGTTTCTCTTCCTGTTCGTGATGGCAGGATCTTCTTGTTCGAGGAGCTCGTGTGGTTCTCTGGAGTTGTTATTCTCTCTCTTCATACAATAACTGTGGACCATTATGTATAATTGTAGTACCTCATTTGTATCGAGGTGAACCTTTGTGATGTAGTTGTAATAATATTTATGATCTATTCATTATTGGATTTAATGGTGTATTGGATGTTATGTGGTGTTGTATCTGAGGAAATATGTTCAATACATTTCTATGTGTTAGATTTATCTTGCAATGGTTTAATGCTTTGTTGTATGTTGTATCTTGAGTTTAATATTCATATGCTATGGTTGGTTTAAATTTTATAAGTAATGGGTTTACATGTAGACGCATTGCGTGGCCTAGAGGATATATGTGGTTAGAGTAGGATACTTTACTCGTCTTGTTATACTTTTTTAAAAAAAAATTGTTGGGCTTTCGTAGTGTTGCATCGTCCTCTAGTTTGTGGGACAGGGTTTTACATAGAACACACATCCAAATTGTTCAAAGTGATGACAAAAAAAAATATTTTATTTTAAAAGAATAATATTTTAATTTATAATCTTTATGTGGAATGAATTAGATTGAGTTTCATCCCATGTAGAGTTAAATATTGACCACTATTACTTGTATGTTTAATATAAGATGATGACTTGTACATTTTTTTGTGTATTAATGACATGTTTTTTATTAGAGGTAAATAACGAGTTTTGAAGGGGTCTGAAACCCTTTACAAAAAAGGCAGCTGAAACAAAAGAGAACTACAATAAGTATAAATCTTGACCCAAACACAGCGTGCCCACAACAAAAATTTAGCCAAAGAGGAGGAACACAACCATCAACATTATATATTTTTCAATATATCTGCAGCCTCCACATCGCACGCTACACCCTTCTGATCATCATCAAAGGCATCGAAATTTATTTCATAGGCGCACCAACAAGAGTTTTGGTCTTGTTATAGGTCCTGGCCCTAGGCCCACCCACATTTACCTCAGTAATCAAAACATTATTCACTTCATCACCCTTGTCACCAGACACCTCTACCTCCAGCAGGTTGCCAACAACACCAATCTCACCAGACTGAACAGTCTCCTTGCATTTTTGGCAGTTTAAAAAGGGGAGGTAATACCAACAGAATAAAAAATACCCCCATATTTTTCCACCTCTCCACCCTTTTCCATGTTAGCGTAAAGCTTCTCCAAATGAGTTTCAAGGGAGAGAATCCTACCTTCAAGATTCTGCTTCATAATAAACATTTCATCCGCCACAATTTTTAGAGAATTCATCAAATTATCAATCTGATTCTAGCCTGGAGACTCATCAACTTTACTCAACATACCATGAACTTTCACGTTGGTCATATTCAGTATTAATGACACATGTTAGTTAAACTAAAACAATGAATTAAATGATAGTGAATCACTTTATTATATAGGGGAGACCACACTCTAGAACTTTGCTCCCCTTGAGCTCTTAAAAAGGAAGTTAACACACTAATGGTATCCTTTTAAATTATCAAATATGAATTTGATTTCAAAGACTTAATATAATGTTGACAATAATGTTTTGTGTTTGGAAAAAAGAGTTGCATAGAACACACATCCAAATTATTCAAAGTGATGCTAAAAAATATTATTTTATTTTAAAAGAATAATATTTTAATATATAATGTTTATACAAAATGAATTAGATTGAGTTTCATCCTATTTAGAGTTAAATATTGACCACTATTACTTGTATTTTCAATATAAGATGATGAATTGTACATTTTTTTGTATTAATGACATATTTTAGTTAATCTAAAACAATGAATTAAATGATAGTGAATCACTTTATTATATAGGGGAGAAGACCACACTCTAACTTTGCACCCCTTGAGCTCTTAAAAAGGAAGTTAACATTCTTCTTCTCAACCTCAAACTTCTAACTATTCAACTCTTTCTTCTCGCCCCCATCATCGATCCAGATCGCCTTCTTCCCACAAAGACCATGAGATTAAAGAGCACGACCTTACCCTTCATAATATCTTTAGTGTTTTGACTCAAGAGGATGATTCTACTTCTTTTCATCATGAAGTTTAGACTCCTCTCATGGAATGTTAGAGGGATTTCACTCCCTCGTCATAAGTATAAAGTAAAATTCATTATGATGAAGTTGAAACTTGACGTGTTATTCCTCAAAGAAGTCAAACTCAGTCACATAAGACTTGAGGTGTCATTATATAATATTTGGAGGGATGCTACTTTCTTGCACACTTCTCATCTGGATGACAAAGGTGGAGCTATTATTGGGATTGCACCTTGGGTCTCTAATTTTTTCATTGATAAGGGTGAAAACCCCTCTAACTGTTGTGTTTGGGTCCCTACCATTATCAATGACCAACTTATAGGCTTATTTTCTATTTATGCCTCCAATTTTACCAAAGATCATGTTCAACTTTTGGACTAGATGGTCAATAACCTACCCAATGTGAGCTGGATCCTTGGTGGTGACTTCAACATGGTCAAACATTCCCAAGATCGCAACTGGTCTAAAAAATTTAATCTCAACAAGGATGAATTTGATAGCTAGTTGTTTTGTTGAAACTCCTTGGGCATGGTAGACCCTGTTCATGATAAATTCAATAGCCATTCTACAAACTAGTTTACCTGGGCTAATTGTAGAATGAGAGGTGATAGAAAATTGAGTAGGCTGGACAAATTTTATGCTGCTTCTTCCTTGCATTTGATCCATGATTCCTTGGGTCAGTATGTCTAGGTAGACCATTCAACTACTCTTTCAGATCACTATCCCATCATCTACAACATATGTTTATCTCAAAATTCAAACACTGACAATTATCTCCCCTTCAAACTAAATGTTTCTCATCTGAAGAATCCTACATGTTTGGTTGTCCTTGAGGGGATGTAGAAGTCTCTTCCCAAACCAAATGAAGGAAGTTTTTGGATTGATTGGTGGTGTGTTGCCATTACTCAATGCACTAAGTTCCTTCGTTCTTTTGGAAAAAAAATGGCTTGGCAACGCAAACGTAAGGAAATATCTCTACAAGGAAAACTTGCTCATGAAAAAAATTTCTTAATGCTAATCCTAGTAATGATAAATTGAAAACTGCCATTGTTGCTACTAAAGCCAAATCACATAAAATTGATAATTATAAAGGGAAAGGGGCTAAAGTCAAATCCAGGTTACATTGGATAAAAGAAGGAAACAAGGGCACTAAATATTATTTTAATTACCTCAGTTATAAACACAAAAAAGAAAGAATCAGTGTTATAAGGGATGATTATGATGTTCTACACTCTAATCCTTCTAAAATAGGCAATCTCTTTAATCAATTTTATGAAAATATTTTCAAAGATGATCAATGGAAGGACATCCAACAAACACTTGAGGATATTGTCAAAGATCATATTCCTACTTGAATTGACTCCAAGTACAACCGTTACCTTGATATAACACTTTCCTTGGAAGAAATGGAAAATTCTCTTTTCTCCATGGCCCCTTATAAAAGTCTGGGTAGTGATGGGCTTTCTATGGAATTCAACCAAGCTATGTGGCATCTCATTAAGGATTATTTTTATTGCTTATATTTGGAAGCCTTTACAAAAGGATATTTAGGCCCAAATATTAATGGAGGCATAATTAAGATTCTTCCCAAAGGAAAAAAGGAGGATACTATTTCTAGCTGGCGTTCTATCACTTTGCTTAATACTTCCTATAAAATCATCGCAAAGGCCTTGTCTATTAGGATTAAACCAATGGTGCAAGGAATCGTTAGAACTGAACAAACAAGTTTTATTGTTGGAAAATTTATTCTTGATAATCTTATTTTGGCTTGGGAAACATGTAATTGGGTCCAACAAATAGGTCAAAATGTGATTTCAGTCAAACTTAACTTCGACAAGGCTTATGATAAAATTTGATGGAATTTTATTCTTAATATACTGCAATGGTTGGGTTTTGAGCCAAAATTTCAAGCACACATTCAAATTTTGTTTCTGGATGCTAATACTCAGATTATTATTAATAATATGATGACAAACTCCTTCCCCCTACAGAGATCTATTCAGCAAGGATGTCCTCTTGCTCCATATCTTTATGTTTTCATAATTGATGGGACTATATGCTTCAGAGTGATAATCAAATGAAGCTTATTGTTGGAATCTCTATTCCACAAGGCATTGTTGTTGTTAACCCGCATTATGTTGATGACAGTTTACTATTTTTATAAAATTCTAAAAAAAAGTGTAATGTGTTGGAAATATTGGAGTTGTATTATGTTATTCCAGGCTCTAAACTTTCTTATGATAAAATTGAATTCTTGATGATTAAAGCAGGACCTATTCCTCCTTGGATTCCTTGAGAATGAAACACATTAAACATAAAGAAATTGTTAGGTATCTTGGGATACCTTTTAGTTTTTTGGTTTCCCTCTCTGATATTTGGAGTTGGTATCTTAACAGACTCAAAAATAAATTGTTTAGTTGGGGAAATAAGTTTCTTTCCTTGGTTGGTAAAAGTTGCCAACAAAATCTTCCTTGCCACACATGTTTATTATTCATCCTAATGGATGCCTTCCAACAAATGTTATGAAGACTTAATTAAACTTATTCGCCAATTTTTATGGACTAAATGGGATGACAACATGAGATTTATATCCACATCATGAATTCATTGCATTCATCTTGAATGCAAAGGTGGTTTGGGGTTAATTGATCCAAAAACTCAAGGTATCTGTTTGGCTGCTAAATGGATTATAAGAGTTGTCAAAGGTAAAGAACCATGGAAGATTCTTATAAGGAACAAAATTAACTCAGCTTCAATTAAAGGTAAATGGAAATCAGAGGGATGGCTTGATAAAATCCTTCATGCACCTTTTTTCAATCAATGCTTCTCCTTCCCTTCAATCAATTTGGAAGGCCTCACAATGTATACGCCATCTTCTATAATGGAGAGACGGTTCTCTTCAACATGGATTCAACTTCTCCACTTCTTCCATTTGGTGGAACAAGCTCATCCTGTATCATGAGCAACCCCCTGCTTTGAGCTTTCCAAAATAGTCATTTTCTGTTTTAAAAAGGAGTCTTTAATGTTGGTGACCTTCGAGACTTTTCTACTTTGAGTTGGCCACCATGGAATATCATCAAAACACATTTTAATCTAAGAAATAAGGTCAGATCACTTGATTTTTGTGTGTTCCTTGGTTTTGTTGGAGCTATCTATGAAATTATGTACTCCTATCCATTATAGTTTTTTCAAAGATTGGAAATGGTGACAACTTATCCTTTCTTAAGTTTTCCTTTAAAAAAGTTATATTTGCAATTACTTCTTGTCTTGCCTTTGATTCCTCGCTTGAACCTTAAGTGTCATTGCAGATTTAGTGAAAAATTTTGGGCTAAACTTTTTGGTCAAATCTGGAAATGTAAAGCTAATTTAGATGCATAATTACTTGCTTGGAAACTACTTCATTACAAGCTTCCCATTGGTGGAAAGTTAAAATGTATTAGGTTACAGCTGATTAAATTCCCTTTTTGTTTAAAAAATGAAGATATAAAGCACACTTTTTGGGGATGTCAGTTCGTCAAATAGCAACGGAATATTATATTTAATGACTTGTCTACTATTTTTGAGCATAAACTAAGATGGAAAGAGGCACTTCTTAGGATTGGGCTTCATGATAATGTTATTGCTGCTAGTGTTATACAGGTTATCTTATTACATTTATGGAGAAACAGATGTAAAACAATTTTCAATATGCATAATGATCATTAGGAATTTGTAGTGTTAAAGCTCTACTCTGATACATTCTATTGTCTTGCTTCCTTGTTTTCGTAGCTGTAGGTGGAATCTGAAAAGAATCTTAATTTAAAGGTGCAGATTCAACAAATCAAGCTCCAGGGGAATCAACTGATTAGTAAAAAGTGTCTTCATACCGCTCAAGCCTGAAGGTCTCAGTTTTGGCGTTATTTTTTTGTTGGTTTTGTTCTGTTTGCTGCTATTCTATGTATTTGTTGTTGTTGTTGTTATTATTGCAACTTTGTAATTATTGTTGTTTTGTTTCTAGTATAGATGGGTTTGTCACTGCTATTGTAATTATTGCAGCCATGTAATTACTTCTATTCTGTAACTTTGCTATAGTTGGGTTTGTCTATTGTCTATTACTTGTTCTTTTTGTCTTGGTGATCTTATTCTCTTTGCAGTTTATAACTACATTTTATCTTATGTAATTTGCATATATTCAATAAAAAAAAGCTTCAATATGACTTCATAGGTGAATTAAAAGCCTAAAGCTATTTATTGGGACACTGGGTATTAATGTTATAACCACATTAGCTACACCGTGAAACATGTGATGAATTATCACCTTATGTATTACCTTGTACTTGATTGTTTCTTTGATAAACTTTTATAAATAAATACTTTTTATCCATTCTTAAGTACAAACATAATAACTACTAATACTTAACTACATAAGAGGATCCATTAGTTGAGAATGTTCTAATAGTTGTGATAACTTTTGTCGATTTAATGTCGAGTATTTTTAATAGGATAACATTAGTACTTTGACTTTAAAGTTGCTAGTGTTGATCATGCATAGTCATAATTGAATAAATTGTATTCCTTAGATGTAAAATGTAACAAATATAGTGATGTCACATCCAGAGACAAAACATAATAAATATTTAACTATTATAACTTAATGCACAACTATGACTTATTAGATATTTTAAAACACATCGACAAAAAAACTTGACATAAAAAAAACATCATATTTAATTATATAAACCAAAAACTTACCAAATAAATCACTATAAAAAATTAAAATATCTGCAATTACCTAAAAAAAAAAAATCCTATATAAATTTACACATAATGTATGATTCTATCTGCATAAATTCCCTTCCACACCTTAAGAAAAAGACGTTTTTGCCTATGGCACTGCTATATAATTTATTTGGGGTAAATCTCAATGTTTTTTTCACTTTCTTTTTGGAAAATTGTTGACCGTCCGATGTGTGGAAATATGCCGTTGGATATGCGACAGCGACGCTTTAGATATTTTTTTGTAATGACCGTAGTACTACAGCTGGCTAAAAAGGCGACCAATGAGTATCCATCAAGGTCCACCGTACAACGGATTTGGGTAAGCGCGTAGTGGTATACTCATTGTGAATACACCGCCTCGTGTCGCTAGGGAATCTGGCCGACAAGCTGATACGAACCATGACTTTATGTGCTTTTTTTTGTTATAAATATGGATGATTTCAACGTCACTTATCATCTCATTAAATTCAGTTAATAATAAGGCTGGCTCTATGTTTGAAAAACAACACAAGTCTTGTTACTTTTCTTGTGTCTTACACATTGCTTTATTACATTGTACAATAGTTAAGAAAAAGGAAACATGATTATACCATAGACCTAGTCCTCATTTTTTGCAAATGGTTCCTTAAAGTCTCTTGATGTCTTCCCATAGTTTTCATATAAAAAAACCATTAAAATGTTAGGTTTAAGAGTAAAGTTCCCTAAACATAATATCATATAGGTGCTAACCTATCCAAGAGTTTTTATTTTTAGGTATTGCATTGTTTATCTTATTTCTAATAAGAATATTTTAAAATCCATCTTTTTCAAATGGTTTGATGATTGATTTAATGGTCAATATAATATTATGAATCATTAGATTTTTCAGATCATGATATTTCATAAGAAGGGAACATCATTTCTAGGTGGGTCTTTTTTTATTCTCTTTCCTATCATATCGTAAAATTTCTCTATTATTTTATGAATTCTGTTCATTTGGTAGCTCTTAAATAATCATGTAGAAGCATAACATAAATTAAAAGAGACAATTTTTTTTGATAAATGTGAAATTTACTTGTAATGGAAAGTATTAGTCCTTGCAACTTATCAAATTTCTTCTCAATTTTTGTTGTCACCTAGTCTCACATTTCTTTTAGAGAGTGAGATATAACAAAAGAGATATGCTAGTACTTGACTATTATTTTAGGATCATTCAATGACTAACCAATCTTGTCACACAAAGTAGGAGAAGAATCATTTCAACTAACAACGATATGTTGAACACACTCAGATACTGGGGGGTGAATCAATATCTATAAAAACTTAAACCCTTCAGATCTTAAACCCTTTAACAACATGCAAAATTAGACTTTTAACAAGATCAATAACTTACAAACAGATTGACAATACTTAAACAAACCAACAACAATGAAAGATAAACAATGAACACACATGCACAAGATAACACTAGATTTACGTGGAAAATCCAAGGGAAAATCCACAAAGAGAAATCTCTCAATATAGGAAGCTCACTACTTACAATTTTTTTTAAGGCTCATTGCCTATGAAATTGCAGGCTAAGGCGCACAACCTTAGGGAAAGATACAAAGGACCTATAGTACTGAGGCACACAACCCCAGGGCAAGATACAAAGGACCTGTAGTACTAAGGCACACAACCCCAGGGCAAGATACAAATTACAAGGACTTGCTGAAGAGACTCACTGTTTGATAGCAAGATACATGAGAATATGTAATTACAACATTTGTCAATAATACACTCTACTGATTGAGGTGTTAAAACTCATCTGATTCTTCTTCTTCATAACTCACTTCACCAATCCATACTGGCACATCATCACTCACTCACTCCCACATCTTGCAACCAAATTATTCTTGTGTTTATATCCTCTGCAAGATCTCAAAACATCAATTAGGTTGGCCAAAATAGAATACAGACAATGGTCTCACAAGTCGGCCACAAAAACATAATGCGGTCCTATCCAGAAGATAAAGAGGACCAAAAAAAATCTTATTACATATTTCAATGTGATCCCAAACAACACACATGTTGGTGCACATCAACCCAAGTCAAAAAAAGGAAACATGTGGCACAATACTAGTCAGCCCAAAAACATACTTGCAAGTTGCAACTGAATTTACTCAATGTGGTTCTCAACAAGATAGGTCAAGACCCAAATGCATCTTAACATAACTTCACATGCTAGCACAGACCCCCAAGCACAATGCGCAAGTAAGATAACAAGCCCTGTCGGCCATAGATCCACAAATTTCTTAGAAAACTAATTCAACATAATATGCGGTACCAAGAGATCAAATATTGACATGCAAATCACAAAGAGATGTTTCATGAACATCCAACAATACTTCCAATTTTTTTTTCACTCTGTCATGCCACAAACATCCACCATAAATCAAACAAAAGCATAATACTTTAACCTAGAAGCGCAAAATATACAAGTAAGAGATAAAACGTTATCAAACCAATTTGCAGAATACTTTATTACATGAAAACTGAAGTGGGAAACTACATAAACACTAAGAGCACGTTTATCAACTGCAGGAGCAAAAACATCAATACGGAGCATTTTTGGACCAGTCTAGACAACCAACAAAATTGCCAATACACTGCAAATACTAGAAACCTCCTCGACAACACTAGAAACCTAAAAAGATAAGAGTGTAACATCAACAAATCATAGACATTGAAACCCAAACCACAAGACCAAATCTTCAACAATAGAGGAATGCAAAAAATTCTCCCAAACAATCTTCAAGGAAATTTCTTGATGTAGGAACTTTCGCAAACATGTGGAGGCCATAACTTTCTTGCAATAAAACATACTTCCTCAAGAACAACAAGAGAGAGCAAACAACATAATAGAGACCATCAACAACATCTCTCCAACATTAGCATTACTTCTAATCCTCATCTTAATATATCATCATGATATCCTCTCTACTGACAACAACCATACTCAATACATCTTTACTTATCATCAAACAAGGCATGACATCCAATCATGAACATATCATTATAGAGTATCAATTTAGCATACAACTGAAAGAATCATAATTAAAAGCACCAATGATAGCCCAAACTGAGTGTAGATACAAGCTTCAATGAAAACTAGAATGTTAAACACCAATCTCACAAACATATGCAACAATCTCACCAAGTGTTGAAATCACAATAATCTTCTCAAGTGTTGAAATTAATGACAACCAATGCCAACAATCTCCCTCTTTTGCATTGATGGAAACACAAACCTACACATTCTCTCCCTTTGACATCAAGGACAAAGGGCCAAGGATCTTCATTAAATATCACCATATTCTCCCCCTTTGACCAACAACACTTCTTCAAACAACTATATATGCTCCCCTTGTCAGTAGCAACCATTTGACTACCTACTCCCCCTGAGAGGTAGCACACATCAATCTAGGAGAAAAGGACATGACATGAATTTGTCCTTGTGGGTAGATAAACCGTATATGCATCTAGTTAGAAAAGGAGAGACAATAACCCCTAAATTCTACTGAAGATACTCAAAAGTATTTTTTAAAAGTGCCTTAGTAGGCACACACTCCAATCTAACTTCTCGCTCTACAAAATTCTACCTTAGAAAGTGATACCAAATAGAAATATGTTTGGTCCCTGAGTGCATCATTAGATTCTTGGAAATTTTGATTGCATTGGTATTATCATAAACTATTGGAATGGGTTCATCATATACCACCTTTATATCCTTTAGAGTTTGCTTCATCCAAAGCACTTGGGTGCAACAAGATCATGTTGTAGCAATATATTCAGCTTCTACTATGGATAAGGACACTGAGTCCTGCTTCTTACTAAACCAAGAGACCAACCGGTCTCCTAAGAAAAATGCACTTCCACGGGTGCTTCTCTAGTCATCCACACATCCTTCCCAATCAACATCAGTATAAACACTCAAAGAAAATTTTTCATCTTTCTTATACCACAAACCATACTCCAGAGTTCCCTTCAAATATATACATATTCTTGTTACTACATTCTTTTTACTTCCTTCTCATGATTTTGCTTAGGTTTAGCTTGATATCTGGAAACCAAACATATTTTATACATAATATCAATTTTAGAAATATTCAGGTATAATAAACCTCCAATCATAGTTCTATAAAGAGTTTGATCAACCTCAGGAGACTCATCAGTCTTGCTCAAGTGACAAGCAGTAACCATAGGAGTACTTACTAGTTTGGAATCCTCCATGCCAAACTTCTTCAACATATCTTTGACATACTTAGCTTGAGAAATAAATATACTATCATCTAGTTGAACAATTTGAAGCCCAAGGAAGAAATAAAACTTGCCAATCATAGACATCTCAAACTCTTTCTACATCTCCTCTGCAAACTTCTTACACATGTTATCATTTCCACCAAAGATGATGCCATCAACATATACAAAAACTATCAAAATCATGTCATTGTTTTCCTTAATGTAAAGATTACTATTTGCAGTGCCTTTCTTGCAACCTTGTTGAAGTACTTATCTAATCGAGCATACCTAGCTCTAGGAGCTTGCTTGAGTTCATACAAAGCTTTCTTGAGTTTGCATACCATATCTAGATCTTTTGATTGTTGGAATTGTGTGCCTCAATCTCACAGGCTGAAACCTCTAAGTAAGCATGGTCACTGTGACTCCTGAGATGTTTGGCCGATCTGCCTCTAATCTTAATTTGTCAGCTTGTCGGTGTGACTTCTGGAATCTCTCAATGATCGACATAACCCGAGCCTTCGGCGTAACTTGGACAGTTGGAATGAGTCTTAGCACTGGGAGAAGTCTTGCCGATGGAACTGTCTTGTTGATAGTCATTGTGACTTTGGCCGATGGTGTTTGGTCGGAGAGACTCTTGGCGAGGGATGTTATCGATGTGACTTGTGTTCGGTGTAACCCTCTGCCGAGTGGGTTGGTCTGGCCGATAGGTTATTCTTATTGGATGTTGGGGAGACTATGGGCGACAAGTGGTTTCGGCGAGAGGTGTGACCTTGGAGACTCTTGGCGACGGATGATTGTCTTGCCGATGGTATGGTCTATTGTCAGTATGACTTCTGGAAAAAGGATGGACTTAGGGTGACTTGGAACCTGCGAGGTGACTCTTAGTGAAAGCCTAAGTCTTGCCGATGAATGTTCATATCGGTATGACTTGAGGGCTCATTATGACTCATAGCGACTAGCGATTGTTTGGGCAATGGGTCTGTTGAGGATATCGGCGAAAGGTTTTGCTGATCTTACCAATAGAGTAAGTCTTGCCGATGGGAGTGTTGATGTTGATGTGACTTTTGAACTCGTTTTTGATCTTCTATCGATAGCGATGGATGTGTAATCGGTCTTGTGGCATCGGGGAGACACGGTTAGTGTCTCATCGACATGCGACACAGTTTGAACATCTTGACCGAATGACTATCCTACATGGTTTGTCTTCAATTAGAATCAAAGAAGAAGAATGGGAACCGTTGGCAGTTAGAATGTTGTGACCATTCCTGTGAGGAAGATCAACAGACCATGAACGACATGGATATACTCTATAATCGAAGATGATGATAGGTTCGGAGAACAGTGGAGTGAACGGGTCAGTGGGTGATCAGTGTGTGTGAATTCAATTGAGAGTGCATAGTAACTGGGATGTTCTGTACAAGGTTGGTCATTAAATCTGCTGTTGTAAATTGACATTAGAAAGTTAAGTCTGAACTTTGTATGTAATTTTCATTATTGTAATACAAAGAGGCTTTTCTTGGTGTGGTGGGTTTTTCTCCCGTAAGGGTTTTCCCACATAAATCTGATGTTCATCTGTGTATGTTAATTTCTCTATTTCTGTTATTTCTTTTATGAGTATCTTAATTGGACTATAATTGGAAATTTAAAATCACCTATGCATTCTTCCCTAAGGTTTTGACGATAGGAGAGTTTGTTCCGCACCTTAGCTTTCCTTACAAGTGGTATTAGAGCATGGCCAGTTGTGTTATCCTTGTGGGTACGTTGAATTTTTTTTGACAATTCTGTTCAGTGGGAGTCTTGTAGAAGTTTGGTAATTTGAATTACAGATTAAGATGGCAAGCACGTCGGGAAAGATTGAAATTGAGAAATTAAATGGCAACAATTTTGAGTTGTGGAAACACAAAATGGAGGATCTATTGGTTGACCGTGATCTTTGGATTGCTGTGTTTGGAATGAAGCCTACATGCATGAAGCAAGAGGATTGGGACCTTGCAGATCGAAAATCAAAGGGGCTGATAAGGCTCTATTTAGCAGACTCTGTTCTTCTGAATGTTCATGAAGAAAATACTGCATCTTCCTTGTGGAAAAGACTGGCAGCTATTTATCAGGGCAAGTCCTTGGTGAATAAATTGTTCTTGAGGAAGAAGCTATACACTTTGAGAATGCAGGAGGGAGGATCTGTTGTTGATCATTTGAACTCTTTCAACATGCTGATTGCTCAATTAACATCTGTGGGTGTGAAGATTGATGAACAAGATCGTTGTATGTTATTATTATGTTCTTTGCAAGATTCTTGGGATCACCTAGTGATGGCTATTGGGAGTACGACATCCTCTTTTAAGATGGAAGATGTTGTTGCTTCTTTTTTATCAGAAGAGATGAGAAGGAAATCTTTTGAGATGGTAAAGGAGGCTCTTGCTATTAGAGGCAGATTGAAAGAAAAAGGCAAGAAGGACAAGAAGAAGTCCAAGGTGAAGTGTTGGAATTGTGGGCAACCTAATCATGTTTGAAAGGATTGTAAAGAGGAGAAAAAGAAGAAGAAGAATTCTTTTGACAATGATTCTTCTCAGAGTGATGCAGATGCATTCATTGCAGCCTTGGCTACGCAGGCATCAGATGATGTCTGGCTGGCTACGCAGGCATCAGATGATGTCTGGCTGATTGATTTTGGAGCATCTTTTCACATGACATCTCATAGAAACTGGTTCACAAAGTATGAAAAACACGATGGTGGAAAGGTGTATTTGGCAAGTGATTCATCTTTGGAAATAGTTGGTCGTGGAAGAGTCAGAATTCAATTCCCTGATGGAAGAGTGAAGGGAATCAATGATGTAATGCATATACTAGGTCTGGCTCAAAATTTACTTTATGTTAGTACGGTGAATGATATTGGAGTGCAAGTCACGTTCTCTGGAAATGGCTGCAAGATGACTAGAGGCTCAATGGTGCTAGCAAGGGGTGCACGTATTGGTACCTTGTATAAGCTAGATGCACATTTTGTGCAATGCAATAGTGCCTCTGTAAAGTCATAGAAAGCTACTCATGGAGAAAAGAAGGTAAAAATTCCTGATAGTGTAAAATCTATGGAAGTTAAACTTCCAATAGAAAAGACTATGCTTTGGCATCATAGGCTTGGCCATATTGGAGAAAAAGGTTTAAAAACCTTGAAGAATATTTAACCTGGTTAAAGGGCTTGATGATTGTAACCTTGAATTTGAATTTTGTGAACATTGTATATATGGTAAACAACACCGTGTTTTATTTTATTCCAGTCCTCACAAATCTTCTGGTTTGCTTGATTATATACATTTTGATATTTTTGGTCCAGTGAATGTTCCTTCTTTGTCTAAGTCAAGGTATTATGTATTGTTTATTCATGACTATTCAAGAAGGGAATTTGTGTATTTTTTGAAAAATAAATCAGAAGCGTTCAATCAGTTTAAGGAATTTAAGAACCTTGTAGAAAATCAAACTGGAAGAAAGATAAAATGTTTGAGGACTGATAATGGCAGTGAGTTTTGTTTTGATGATTTCGAGAGGTACTATAAAGATCATGGAATTAAAAGACATAAAACTACACCTTACACTCCACAACAAAATGGAGTTGCAGAAAGGTTCAACAGGACAGTGATGGAAAGAGCACAAAGTATGCTGAGTAGTGCTGGCTTGGAGGAGAAGTTCTGGGCTAAGGCAGTTGCTATAACATGTTACTTGATAAACCATTCTCCTAATTCTGCTCTTGTTGAGAAAACACCTTTGGAAGCATGGTCTAGAAAGAATCCCTCTCTGAGACACATTCAAGTTCTTTGGCTATGAGGCATATGCACATGTGTCGAATGAGAAAAGATCTAAATTGGAAAACAAGGTTGTCAAATGTATTTTTATTGGTTATAGTCCTGGCATAAAAGGATACAAGCTTTGGAATCCTGATACGGAGAAGGTTCTATACAAAGAACTGTTATCTTTCATGAGCTGAAGCCTTCTACCTTGGATCTGCAGTTAGAGACAAAATCAAAAATAAAAAGGATGTAGTTGAAATTCCTCTGACACTAGATAAAGAGGAATCAAAAATTCAAAATGTACCTAAAATTGAGGAGAGCTCAAGTAGTTCTAAAAGTTCTAAAGAAGAAAACCCTCAGCCTCAGCAAGTGAGGAGGTCAACTCGTGAAAGAAAGCAACCTGATAGGTATGGGTTTTCTTTGATAGATTCTACTTGTGCCCATGCTTTAATTTCTAGCATTATGAGCCTAGGACTGTGAAAGAGGCATTTAGAATGTCTGATTCAAACTCTTGGTTGGAAGCCATGAATGAAGAAATGGCATCATTAGAAAAGAATGATACTTGGAGTTTGGTGCCCTTGCCTGAAGGCAGAAAAGCTGTTGGCTGCAAATGGGTATTTGAAAAGAAAATAGGTTTGGATGGTAGTGTGGAAAAGTATAAGGTGAGGTTGGTTGCGAAGGGATATTCCCAGGTAGAGGGAATTGATTATGGAGAATATTTTTCTCCTGTAGCTAAGCTGACGTCCATTAGAATTCTTTTGTCACTTGCAACAACATATGAATTAGAGATTGAAAAAATGGATGTGAAGACAACATTTCTTCATGGTGATCTTGAAGAAGAAATTTATATGTCCCAACTTGAGCACTTTGTGGAGAAAGGTAAAGAAAAATTGGTTTGCAAGTTGAAAAAATCTCTGTATGGATTAAAGCAGTCTCCTAGAATGTGGTACCAAAATTTTGACACTTTTGTATTGTCATTGGGATTTGTAAGATAAAAATCTGATCATTGTGTGTATTACAAAGCTGAAAGTGACAGAGTTCTTATTATTGCTCTCTATGTTGATGATATGTTGTTCATAGGCAATAGTAAGTTAATGATTTCTGATCTAAAAACTAAGTTATCTGCAAAGTTCAAAATGAAAGATATTAGTACAAGGTATATTCTAGGAATGGAAATAACCAGGGACAAGAAAGTAGAAAACTTTGGCTCAATCAAAGTAAGTATATTAAGACTGTTCTAGAGAGATTTTGTATGACTGATTGCAAGCAACTAGTTGTTCTAGTTTTGCAGGGAATGAAGTTATCTATTGAAGACTATCCAAAATATCCTACTGAGATAGAGGACATGACCATTGTGCCTTATGCTAGTGCGGTTGGTAGTCTAATGTATGCAATGGTATGTACAAGGCTAGACATTGCCCAAGCAGTGGGAGTACTTAGTTGGTTTATGGCTAATCCTAGAAGATCACATTGGGATGTTGTGAAAAGAGTATTCAAATATTTGAAGGGCACTTCTGAATATGCATTGTTTTACCATGGCAGCTTGGTTGAATCACAGAGGACTCTCAGCATTCGAGGGTATGTGGATTCTGATTGGGCAGGGGACATTGACAGCAGAAGATCCACCAGTGGATATATTTTCATGATGAATGGTGGTTTAGTGAGTTGGATGAGTAAGCGGTAGGCTGTAGTTGCTTTGTCCACTACAGAGGCAGAATACATGGCAGCAACACACGCTTGTAAAGAAGCAATTTGGTTAAAACGTTTGTGTTCTAACATTGGTTTTGATGCAGGGAAAATAACAATTTACTGTGATAGTCAGAGTGCTATTTGTTTGGCGAAGAATCCTACTTTCCATGCCAGGACGAAACATATAGATGTGCAGTATCATTTTGTACAAGATATGGTGGAGGATGGAAAGGTCTCTTTAGAAAAAGTGGATACTCTAAAGAATGTTGTAGATGCATTAACGAAGCCAGTGAGCACATACAAGTTTAGGTGGTGTGCCAGTTCGATGGGCCTTGATGCCCATGAATTTCAGTAATTTTGTTGTGCTCTGGAGGTGCCTGTGTGATCTTCATCAAGTGGGAGATTGTTGGAATTGTGTGCCTCAATCTCATAGGCTGAAACCTCTGAGTAAGCATGGTTGTTGTGACTGCTGAGATGTCTGGCTGATCTGCCTTTGATCTTAATTTGTCAGCTTGTCAGTGTGACTTCTAGAATCTCTCAGCGATCGGCATAACCTAAGCCTTTGACGTAACTTGGACAGTCGGAATGAGTCTTAGCGCCAGGAGAAGTCTTGCCAATGGAATTGTCCTGTTGATAGTCATTGTGACTCTGGCCGATGGTGTTTGGTTGGAGAGACTCTTGACGAGGGATGTTATCGGTGTGACTTGTTGTGTTCGGTGTAACCCTCTGTCGAGTGGGTTGGTTTGTCTGACAGGTTATTCTTATCGGATGTCAGGGAGACTCTGGGCGACAAGTGGTTTTGGCGAGAGGTGTGACCTTGGAGACTCTTGGCGACAGATGATTGTCTCGCTGATGGTATGGTCTGTTGTCGGTATGAATCCTAGCAAAGGATGGACTCGAGGTGACTTGGAACCTGCTGGGTGACTCTTAGCGACAGCCTAAGTCTTACTGACAGATGTTCATATCGGTATGACTTGAGGGCTTGTTATGACTCATAGCGACTAGCAATTGTCTGGGCGATGGGTCTGCTGAGGATATCGGTGAAAGGTCTTGCCCATCTTACCCATAGAGTAAGTCTCGTTGATGGGAGTGTTGATGTTGATGTGACTTTTGAACTCATTTTTGATCTCCTATCGATAGCGATGGATGTGTAATCGGTCTTATGGCATTAGGGAGACACAATTAGTGTCTCACCGACATGCGACATAGTTCGAATGTCTTGACCGAATGACTATCCTACGTGGTTTATCTTCGACCAATCAGAGAAGTAGAATGGGAACCGTTGGCAGTTAGACTGTTGTGACCGTTCCTGTGAGGAAGATCAACAGACCATGAACTACATGGATATACTCTGTAATCGAAGATGATGATTGGTTTAGAGAACAATGGAGTGAATGGGTTAGTGGGTGATCAGTGTGTGTGAATTCAATTGAGAGTGCATTGTAACTGGGATGTTCTGTACAAGGTTGATCATTGAATTTGCTACTGTAAATTGACATCAAAAAGTTAAGTCTGAACTCTGTATGTAATTTTCATTATTGTAATACAAAGAGGCTTTTCTTGGTGTGGTGGGTTTTTCTCCCGTAAGGGTTTTCCCACGTAAATCTGGTGTTCATCTGTGTATGTTAATTTCTCTGTTTCTGTTATTTCTTTTATGAGTATCTTAATTGGACTGTAATTGGAAATTTAAAATCACCTCTGCATTCTTCCCTGAGATTTTGACGTTAGGAGAGTTTGTTCCGCACCTTAGCTTTCCTAACATTGATACCTGGAAACAATCTGGTTTCTCAATGTAGACTTCTTCCTCTAAATCACCATTCAAGAAGGATGACTTGACATCCATTTGATAGAATTTGAAATTCTTGTGAATAGCAAAGGGAAGAAACATCCTGATTGCCTCTATTCTAACTACTGTAGAAAAATTCTCCTCAAAATCAATACCTTCAACTTGTGAGTAACCCTTACATACCAATCCGACCTTGTTCCTCAAGACTTCATCATCTTCATTTAGCTTTTTTTGAAACACCCATTTTTTTTCTATAATATTCTTATCAACTGGTCTAGGAACCAACTCCCATGTCTGATTCTTTTCTATTTGGTCCAATTCTTCTTCCATTTCCTTCAACAAACCTTCATATTTGCTAGCATCAACAAAGTTTTTGGGCTCAACCTTTGATAGTAAACACAAATTTACTTTCTCACTTTGTTTTGCAAGCCCTCTCCTAGTCAACACACCATCATTCTTATATCCAATGATCGAATCTGTAGAATGGTTCTTATGTACATAAATTTTTGGAGTCTTATGAACCTTTTTGGATTCTTGTTTCTCTTGTTTCTCTTCTTATTCTTCTTCTTTAATGTATGGGTATATCAGATCCACAAACCTCTAGTTCTTGTGAGATCTAATACAAATATTCATCTAACTTAACATTTGTGCTTTCAATCATCTTTCCCAATCTCTTGTTGTAACATCTATAGGCCTTGGTTCTAGTGGGGTAACCAAGTGAATGATGGAAAAAAGGGGTTCAATCAAAGTGAATTAACAAGATGATGAACCAAAAATTTCACTTTTTATTTCATTCAATAATGCATAGAAGAACATTAGAAAATAAACCTAACTGATATAATAGTAAAAAGGTAGGTTTTAAGATGCTAAAATGATGTGTACCTATTGATGAAAGTGATTTTTTGGGCCTCACTGAGGACTCATTCACCTAGTGGTGAATGGGTTCTTGCTAGAGTTCCAGAAAATTGATTTTTGAGTTCTATTCTTCAATGTCTGCACTCCCAGATCCCAGGTGATCAACTCCTGAAAGTAGAAAAAAAATTCTATAGAAGAGTTTCTATGATCTTGCAAGAAAGATGAAAACTTTTGCAACTTTGTAACTTTGACATTTTTTGTTCTCCACTTGGTCTTCAATCTAAAACTTGCAATCACACATAAAAGAGGAGAAAAATGTTGATTGTTAGGCAATAGGGTGTTTCCTTGGTCAAACCTCGTTTTGTTAATTAAACCTTGAATTCAAACAATGCAGAAAAGGAAAGATGAATGAATAATGTAATGCTACACCTCACCAATCCTCAATTAAACCTTGGATTACAAATTTAAAACTTAGCATGAAATGGCCTCAATGAGTGTAGATCTTGATCATGAACTTTGACATGAGATAATGGCTTTTAACACTTGAACTTGATCACCAATGCTACAACATCACATTAGCTCAACAACATGCATGACTTTGACATGGTGAATTGGATCTTTGAAAACCCGCCCTTGAATGTATTCTTGAATTCTCTTGAATGCTCTAAAATGCTCTTGTGAAGTATTAGGACACTTGCATAATAATTCTTAGATTGCTTAGATGAAACTATGTGAAATAACCTTATATTTATACTTAACTTAAGATTAAATCCAAAAATTCAAATAACATAAGTTGACATCAGATCTAGGATTTGAAATCATTAAAATACTGCAAAAAGCACATCCCACGGGGGGTGTCCTAAGTTAAGGAGGATCCATTCACAATAGGGTGAATGGGTCATAGCATACTCAACTAGGACATGTTTCGGGGATTGTGGAATAACATCCCAAAAGGGGTTCTTAGGACATAGTGAGGACCCATTCGCCAAGTGGTGAATGGGTCCTAGGTCACTATCCTAGGACACATTCCTTGCAAAATTAATTATTGTGTAATCTTATTTAAAAGTGTGAGGATTTATCCCTTAGAAAATGTAATAAATTAGGCTTGGATTTGAATTTAAGGGGCCAATTAAGCTCAAATTAACCTCAATCAATTGATAAGGCCCTAGATTAGCATGAAAGTGTACAAAAAAAATTTACAACACCCTAAATAAGGCACCATTAAGTCCATTTTATTAAAAGTATCCTAAACTTAATGTGAAGGTGTAAAACACATTACAACACTAAATTAAGGCATAATTAAGTTCATTTTAATATTAATTATTCCCAAATTAAGCAAGGAAAAGGGATACTTTTTCTGTTACTACACCAAGAAAGATCCCTTCATCACACCTTGAATCAAACTTTCTAAGGTCTTCTTCATCTCTCCTGATGTAGATTTTTTTGCAAAAGATCCTAAAGTATCTAATAGTAGGAGGCCTTCCATACCATATCTCATAAGGGGTCTTAGTGCTATTAACCCTCAACTATACTCTGTTAACCAAATAGATAGCAATGTGAACTTCTTCCTTCCAATACACATCAAGCAAATCAACATCTTTCAACATAGTCCTAGCCGTTTCTTGCATAGTCCTATTCTTCCTTTCCATTACCCCATTCTGTTGAGGGGTTCCAAGAGCAGAGAGATGTCTCATAATACCATGATGTTAAAAAAAAAATCAAATTAATTTGAAGTAAATTCACCTCATCTATCATATCTTAAGCATTTTATCTTAGCATCCATTTCATTCTCAACTTTTGCTTTGAAATTATTAAAATTATCAAAGGCTTCTAATTTTTCTCTTAAAAAAAAAGCCATCATTCTAGCGCAATCATCAATAAGCAACATGAAATACCTTTCACCTTGTTGACTCTTTGTTCTTGTAGATCTACATAGGCCAATGTGAATCAACTCCAATGGCATTGTAGAGGTACACTCCTTTCTCTTGAAATTTTTCTTTGTTTACTTTCCCATTTGACACTCCTTGCATAATTTTTTTGTAGGCTTAGTTATCTTAGGCATATCTCTCAGAACATGAGCATAACTGATATTTACCATATTGTCAAAATTGATATATGTTCCATTCTCTTGTACCACAACCAACACTCACTAGATTGAGCCAATAAGAAGATCCTTCCATTTACCTCCTTTAGATGATAGACATTTCCTTTTTTCCTTGTACCTTCAACAACTAGTCTTTTAGCCCCTACCTTCTTGATATCACAACCATTGGCATGAAATGCAAGATTTTATCCTTTGTTGCACATGTAACTGACACTGAGAATATTGTGCTTCAGTCCTTTGACATACAAGACATCCTCAGTCATGTTCTTTCCATCAATTGTTATAACACCCTTTCCACAAATTTATGCTAACTCATCACCACCAAACTTGGTAGCTCCACCATTACACTTCTTAAGACTTATGAGCCTTCTCTTGTCATCAATCATGTGGTTAGAGCAACCACTATCAATCACCCAAGCATTTACTTCTTCCTTTGCATGAAAGAAAATCCACACAACCATAGATCTCTCATTATTTTTGTCAGCCTACAAGGTACCAGACCTGTTACATTTTTCAATATCACCCTTTTTTTCTTTCAAATACAAAGTTTGCTTCAACCTCATCAAGGTTGTCATTCTGATTAGCTGCTTCGTCTTCTATCTTTTTACTGGTTTTAAATGTTGCTTCCTTCTTTGGAACATCTTTGTGAAATTATCTCATTTCAAAGGTTGTAAGAGCACTAAATATCTCATCCACTGAATATTTATCCAAGTCCTTAGACTCCTCAATAGCAGATACCTTATGACAATAATATTTTGGGAGAGATCTCAAAACCTTCTTCACAATCTCATCTTCTTTCATTTATCCACCATGACCTTTGATGCCAGTAACTACTTCATCCAACCAAAGCATATAACCCACAATGTCTTCATCCTCTATCATCCTCAAGGTCTCAAATATGCTCTTGAAGATTTTCATCTTGGCTTGCTTTACTTTATTATCTCCTTCATAAATGTTTCTTAGCTTTTCCCATACATCCTTACTAGAATTGCAAGTCATCACCTTCAGAAGTTCTAAATCAGCTAATCCACACATGATAGCATTCTTTTCCTTGGAATTTTTCTCATACAATATAATCTCATCCAAATCTATTAGAGGAGCAAAAGGTGCAGTGGAACCATCCTTGACAGATTGTCAAACAACAAACCCAAGAGATTTTAGATGGCCTTCCATTCTGACTTTCTAAAAGGTGTAATTTGTCCCATCAAACCTAGGACCTTTGTAAGATCCATCATGTTCCATCCCAAACCTTTCCTCAAGCGGTTAAACTTATTCAAAGGAACTTGGCTCTGATACCAATTGTTCAACACACCTAGATACTAAGAGGGGCGGGGCGTGAATTAGTATTTATAAAACTTAAACCCTTCAACAACATGCAAAAATATACTTTTAATAGGATCAACAACTTATAAATAGAGAAAAAATACTTAAACAAATCAACAAAAATGAAAGATAGAACAATGAACACACATGCACAAATTAACACCAAATTTATGTGGAAAACCCAAGAAGGTAAAAACCATGGAGACAAATATTTCAATATAGGAAGCTCACTCCTTACAATTCGTTTTAGGGCTCAATACCTATGTACTTGTAGGATAAGGCACACAACCTTAGGGAAAGATACAAAGGAATTGTAGTATTGAGCCAACAACCCTAGGGAAAGATACAAATTATAAGGACCTACTAAAGAGACTCATTGTCTAATAGCAAGATACATGAGAATATGTAATTACAACATTTTTCAATAATACACTTTGCCGACTGAGGCATTGAAGCTAATCTAATTCTTCTTCTTCACAACTGACTTCACCAATCCATACTCGCATATCACCACTCACTCTCACATCTTGTAACTAAATTTTTCTTACATTTATATCCTCCACAATATCTCAAAACATCAATTAGGTTGGACAAAACAAAATACAAACAATGATCTCAAAAAGTTGGCCACAAAAACATAATACGGTCCTATCCAAAAGATAGAGAGGAAAAAAAAAACCTTATTACATCTTTTAGTGTGATCCCAAACAAAAACAACATTGGCGCACATCAACCCAAGTTGACAACAAGGAAACATGTAGATGAAACATGTAGCACAATACCAGTAGGCCCAAAAAAATACTTGCAAATAAGTTTGCTCAATGTGGTTCTCAATAAGATGGGTCAGGACCCAAATGCATCTTAACACAACTTCACATGATGGTGCAGACCACCAAACACAAGACACAAGCAACATAGCAAGTGTTGTTGGTCAAATATCCACAAATTTCCCAAAAAACCAACTCAACACAATATGCAATACCAAAGAGATCAAACATTGATATGCAAACCACAAAGATATATTTCATGAACATCTAAAAACACTTACAAAAACTTCTTTCACTCTGTCATGCCACAAACAACCATTGCAAACCAAATAGAAGCAAAATACTTTAAACCCAGAAGCACATAATATACAACTAAGAGATAGAACGTTATTAAACCAATTTGTGAAACACCTTATTACATGAAAATTGAGCTGAGACACTACATAAACACTGCATAAACACTAAGAGAACATTCATCAAGCCATAGGAGAAAAAACATCAATGTAGAGAAATGCAGAGCATTTTTTGGACCAGTCTAAACAACTAACAAAATTGCCAATACACTGTAAATACCAAAAACCTCCTCAACAACACTAGAGACCTAAAAAGATAGGAGCACAACATCCAAAAAACATAGACACTGAAACCCAAACCAAAAGACCAAATCTTTAATAATGGAGGAATGCAAAGCATTCTCCCAAATAGTCTTAAGGCAACTTCCTGAAGTAGGAACTTTCACAAACATGTGAAGGCCAGAACTTTCTTGCAGGAACACACACTTCCTTAGGAATAACAAGAGAGAGAAAACAACATACTAGAGACCATCAACATATCTCCAACACCAAAATTACTTCTAATCCTCATCTTAATATATCATCATGATATCCTCTCTGCTGACATCAACCATACTCAATACATCTTTACTTGTCATCAAACAAGGCATGATATCCAATCATGAACATATCATCATAGAGTATTAATAACATACAATTGAAAGCACCACAAGTGAAAGCACCAATGACAACCCATACTAAGTATAGATACAAGTGCCAATGGGAACCAATATTAAACACCAATCTCACAAACATATGCAAAAATCTCACCAAGTGTTGACATCACAACAATCTCCTCAAGTGTTGACATCAATGACAACACACAATGTACATTCTCCCCCATTGACATGAAGGAAAAAGGGCCAAGGATCTTCATTAAAACATCAACACATTCTCCCCCTTTGACCAACAACACTTCTTCTTCAAACAATTGTATATGCTCCCCCTGTCAGCAACAACCATCCGACTACCTGCTCCCTTTGAGAGGTAGCACACATCAATCTAGGATAAAAGGATATGCCATGAATTTCCCCCATTGGATAGATGCACCATCTATGCATCTAGTTAGAAAAAGGAGGGGAAATAACCCATAACTTCTACTAGAGATAATCAAAACTATCTTTTAAAAGTTCCTTATTGAAGATATCTATGATCTAATCCTTAGTAGGCACATACTACAATTTGACTTCTTGCTCTGCAATCTGACTTCTTGGAAAATGTGCAAATAGGTCAATTTTTTTGGGTTCAAAGAGGATTTTTTTTATATTGAGGGGGTCTATACTACTGCATCAGTTAATTACTGTACTTTTTAATCATTGATCCAACACATATTGCTATGCTTACTCCATACAACTATTATAGTTGGAAATCACAAATGGAGATACACTTGAAGAAATCAGGATTATATAGAGTGACCATGGGTACAAAACTTGAACCTCAAGCTGCTACTGAGAAGAGAAAGTGGTTTAACATGGGTGATTAGGATTTTGGGAAATTATGCATGTCCATGTCTCATAATCTTCTCTTTCATGTTGAATATTACACAACACCCAATCAGATTTGGACTCAACTAGAGTCAATTTTTGGGAAGTAGGATACTATGAGAGGATTTTAGTTGGAGAATGAGCTTATCAACTTAGCTTCTCAAGATTTTGATAGCATTTAGGACTTGTTCATCGAACTTGTTATCCTCGAATCCAGTGCGCTCAATTCATGGGATAACCCCTATGAAACTTGTCTATTTCGTAGCTCACTTACTCTAGACATGCAAAATGAGGTGAATTGCATTGGTCCTTGTGTGTGGTCCCCCATCCTCAAAAAGTCATTATGAGCATTAACCTTTGTTAGTTCATCAAAATTCACATTTTAAACTAAGTTGTGAAAATTCAGTTTTGGGAGTTAGAAATTTTTCTACACATGTAAAAGCTCTGTTTTTTAGTGCTTTTACATATTTCATGCAAGAGCGATGTTTTTTAGTGCTTTTGTATATTTCATGCATGAGCGTTGTTTTTCAATGCTTTTGCATATTTTCCATACCTTAGTCATTTCCTGGCACATGTAATGTCAGGGTTTTTTAGTGCCTCTGCATATTTTCCAACATGTAGTGTCGCTAATTTTTTTCGCTCTTGCACATGCAATGTTGGGGTTTTTTAGCGCCTTTGCATCTCAAACCACAATTCACATGTAGAAGCTTTTTTTTTTACCGCTTTTACATGTGACATGCAGGAGCTCTATTTTTTATCGCTTTTACATGAAACTACCCAAGTCCTTCAATATGTAAAAGCATTAAAAATCCCTGCTCGTGCACAAATACTTGAAAAGAGCATTTCCCAAAGGATGTAATGGCAGAATTTTTCAGCACCAGTGCAAAAAATATAACTTTCCTGATATGTACAAGTGCTAAAAAATCTTGCTCATGCATGAAACTACCAAGTCTTCCTCCAAGTGTAAAAGCATTGATTTTTATCACTTTTGCATATTACATGTTGAAGGGCTGATTTTTATTGCTTTTGCATATTACATGTTGAAGTGCTAATTTTTATCGCTTTTGCATATTACATGCTGAAGCACTGATTTTATCGCTTTTGCATATTACATGCTAAAGCGCTGATTTTTATCACTCTTGCATATTACATGCAGAAGCGCTGTTTTTTAGAGCTTTTACACAAAATGCAGTTTCCTCCAAGTGTAAGGGCGCTGATTTTTAGTGCCCTTGCACAAATTTCTAAAATTTTTACTAACGCCCAAGAACTTCCAAAAATGCGTTTTGAGCTCCATTTCGCCTACTTCACTCAATTTTTCTCAATCCATTGCTTACATCCACTTGCTAGTTTTCTCTTTTCCACTCCGTTTTCCATCATCGTCACATCCAAGTTTCCAAAACCCATGAAATTGCTCAGATTTACACCTCAATTTTTCCTACCTTTGCATCAAAATTATTAAAGCCTACTCTTGCATACATTCTAATCTCTTGTGCCTAGATTCCAGAGTAGTTTTGATCAAGTTATTGCTTATCACCAAGCAAGAAGGCTTTGAAGTACAACCAGAAAGTTCTTCCCATGTTTTAGTTTTTCAAGGAAGTGTCCATCAATGGTTCAAGAAGAATTTGAAGATGAAGCTTTCTCAATAGCTTCAATGAACAAAATGATGGATTTCCAACTTGCTCTAGATTTAAGAATTGTTTCTAAAAGACACTAGAAAGTATTCAAATCTCATCAAAGGAGTCAATCTCAAGAATCCTCGTCATCGCCAAAGTACACTCCAATGCCAGATAGTGATGAAGTGCATCATGTCATCATGAAGTTTTCATGGAGAAAGATGTTGAAGAAGGCTAAATTTTTCCTTAGATTAGATTTCCTAGTTTTAGCATTTTCATGCTTTATGTAGATAGGTTTTGACATTTTACATGTCATTTTGAAAAATGTAATTACATGTAAAACAAATATGTTTTCCTACATTTATGGAAAACATTTTTGAATAAGTCAACTAGTTGGTTAGGGTTTTTCCTAGATTAGCTCTCCTCTCCCACCTATTTAAATAAGAAATGATTCTATTGTATTATTTATCTTTTATCTTATGCAACGAAGTGTTGTACAATTGTGAAGCAAATATTGAAACTTTGAGTTCATTTTTGTGAATCTCTTTTTGATCAATAAAGAAGTAAAGTTGCACACCAAACTTTGTGTTGGGGACAATTATCTTGTTGTTTGATTGATTTGACATTGATTAGTAATTGAGATTGAAAGGGATTTTGAGTAAATCTGTGTAGACTTTGAGTTACACTCATTGCTTAAAATTGGGATATTATTGATATTATTGGTGAATTCTCTATAAGACTTTGTGCTTATATTTATTCATGTTGATCGTGGGATTTATTGTGAAGTATATACAATACTTTGTGCTTCTCTTACAACGCTAGTTATTATCTTGAAGGAGAATTCACTATCGGAAACTACGAAATGACTTTGTGCCTCTGTGAGATTTTCTTGTTTGTTACTTATCTTTATCATGCTGGTATTCCTAGAGTTTTCTTTGACAAGATAAGAATATTGGAATTACTGCTTAGTTTTAATTTGAATTTGTATTGCATCTAGAAGTTAAAATTGTGAAACATTGTAAAACATATTCTTTGAAAAAAGAGAGAATCGTGAATGTGACATACCCCCATATCATTATTGTAGTGTACATTGTTGTAAATATTTGATTAGTTTTCCTTAGTTTCAATAAACAGTAAGAAGGGTGCCTCCCATTTTCGAGAGGAGAGATTCTATCTCACATAACTATGGCTAAAATCAAGGTTTTGTAATTTGTTAAAAGGGATTACAAAATTTTCACCTAGCAGAACTCAAGTCTAGCTCATATTGCAGTTGAAATAGTGTGGTATTCAGAAGGAGGATACTCAATTGGTTCTTTCCATCCTTTCCAAGCTTGGTCCTAATTATTGAATTTTAATTTCTACATTTCATGCCACAAAAGATGCACTTGGTTCCAGATTCACTATACCTTCACTTGATGATTTTTCTACATCACTCACTTAGGAGTAGGCAAAGTTGGTACAAATGGGCTCATTGAAGTCTTCCACATCAAAGGCTCTTATTGCATCTCCAAGCACTACCTATCATAAGGCTTCAAATGGTAAAGGTAAGAAACCAAAACAAGAGGATTCCAAGTACACAGATCAAGCCAAGGAATCAAAATCACATGATACCTCATATTACTCTTCCTCTTCCAAGAGGGACTCATCTAGACAAAGTATCGACCAAGATGTGCATATTGTACAAAGACAAGACATGATGCGAATCTGTGATATGAAAAGCAAACAAATGAACTAAAGCATCTTCTACAGAAGAACAATATTCAGTTTCCTTCATCCTCTTCCTCTAAATTTGAACCATCACAATCAGGGTTAGACACCATGGAACATGAAGAAGATAAGATGAAAGGCCATGCTTTCTTTACATCTACCAAGCTTCAATCCAATAGATGGTTTCTTGATTGAGGAGCCTCACATCACATGACAAAATATTCAAGTATGTTCTCTTCGTATGAGCCTTGCACATTGCCACAAATTTTGATGGGGAATAACACTTATATGAGTGTTACTAGGAAAGGATCCATAGATGTTGATGATGGAACATTTCATGATGTACTTTGTATCCCTTCATTATCTTCAAATCTCCAAGTTTCCATTAATCAAATTGCACATAGTGGGGTAGGTAAGACCATAGAGTTCACACCCGATTCAGTGCTTATTAGATACCTACACAATAGATACATTCTTGAAATTGGCACATAAAATCATGCCTCTTGATTGTATGCCTTCTCTCATTTTTCTTTAGATGAGCATTCACAATCATTGACTAATCCACACTCTCATACATCTAGAGTGGATCAAATATTTGAGGAGAAGTTTGGTCACTTAAAACTTTGTGTGTTACACTTCCATCCTCCACTTTGGTTCATGAGACTCATGTTGAGCTTCTTCCTCTTACATCTCCTGCATCTTCAAAGTCTAGTTCTTTTTAGCAGGATGCTTTCAGTCTTTCAGTTTCAACTTTGTGGGATGACTACTTTCTAGACATTTCAGAGTTATTCATCGAGTCACACATTATCAATATTGGTGACACACTTGAGGATATCCACTTCCTCTTTGATGATAGATATGGCCCAAAGTCATCAAATTCACATTGCCTTTGGAGGTTTCTCTACAAGAATCTTCATAGTTGTTTGGATTAGCTTCATTTGATTTATACATGTAGACCCTTGATCATTCTTCCATGACATGCATCATGAGACCATTTATCCAGAGATAGTTTCTTCTTCATGCACAATTGGATGTGTTTCTTTGTAAGGGGAGGAACAATGTTTGTTGTTGTTGGATCATCTTCATAATCATTCTTCATGCATTCACTTCTAGCAAAGGAGCTTCTACCTTTTGGAGGGATTCATTGTCTCATCCTTTCTCTGTTATGGGTGGATCTTGATTGTGTTGCAAGTATGAAGGTTTTATCATTGATGTCAACAAATTTCAACAGGCTGGTGTTGTCATTGATGTAAACTATGTGTTGAGGAAGTTTGTTGCATGTCGATGATACTGAGAAAATTGATAAAATGAGGAAAATAGAATGTTGCAGAGGTGTTCTATTTTTGGTTCGCATTTCTTCCAAGTTGAAGATTTTCCTTCGTGGTTTGGATATGTTGGCTAGAGTTGTTCAGAGTCTCTATATCCAAAATTTGAGCTTTTGGATCAATGGTCAGATGAAGTTGTGTTCACCAGTATTTGAATTGGTTTTGTAGTGCTATACAAAGGTATCTGGGAGAAATGTATTTGCTCCACATTTCTCCACAGTTTCTTTTTAAGACTTGTGGTTTTGAAGGAGAGTTAATGGTTTTGTTCTTTTGTTTGTGTCAAGAGGATTCGTGGTTACATGTATTGGAAGAAGGTATCTTGAGTTACAAACTATTGCAGTATCTAGTAGTGTTGTCTAGATAAATAGTATGATTATAATCTTCAAGTGAGATTTGTTGTGAAGAAATTTGTTGGTTTTCAGGATATTCTTGGTTCGTGTTCAAGTGAATTTTGTTGTTTGAAAGTTTCAGATTGATTTAAGGAAGCATGCACTTAATGTTTAATGTGTTTTCACAGGTAACGATTAACCTGGTGTTTACACTACATTCGAGGATGTTCAAATATTTAATGAAGGAATAGTGTGACTTGTGAGATTTAATTTGGGTCTCAGTTAAGTGTTGTTTTGGTCCACTTTCATTCCTATCCCTCACGAGAATGTTTAGTGCTGACCTAATTTGAAATTACAAAGTGTGAAGCATGTATTTATGACCTTGGAGAAAGCTTTCAAGGTTGAGGACATTATAAGTATGAGTCAAAATGTTGAAGGTTGTCAAGATAGAAAGAATAGAGGTGTGTGATGCAAGTGATGCAAATTTCTTAAGAGTAAAGTGTGAGTTTGAGTAGAGCAGTGCGAACTTCAAAGTGTTGGATTACTGAATGTAGTGAGTTGAATGTGTCTGTAATATATCAAAAAAGGCTACAAAAGTGTTGCAACATTTGTGGTGGATTCCTTGTTGCATTGAGAATTTTTTCTCTGTGTAACATTTCTCTTCTATCTTCTTTGTTTCTTTCTGTAGTAGTGTGCCCTAGCTGTGAGCCTTTTTGGACAGTGTGTCCTATTCTGGCAGTGAACCTTTGTATTGGTTTTGAAATTACTTATATTGTGAGCTAATCCTCACCATGGTTTTTCCCTCATTGGGTTTTCCATGTAAATTTGGTGTTCTCTTGTGTATGGTGTTGTTATTTTAGTTTCTGTTATTTGCATTTCATGATTAATCACTTTAACAGAATAAGGGTTTAATGGATTCATGTGGATTTGATTATTGTTAAGGGTTATGATGTTTTAATTTGCTACAACTAATTCAACCCCCTCTTAGTTGTCTTGTTCATTTAACAATTGGTATTAGAGCAAGGTTCCTTGGAGAAGAGCTTAACCACTTGAGGTAGATTTGAAATGGTGAAACCAATTGATTTCCCTATATTTGATGGAACATACTATGCATTCTAGAAGACAAAGATGGAAGGATATTTGGCATCTCATGGATTTGAGATCGAAAAGGAAATAAAGAATCCATATGTTGCACCTTTGAATGGTCCAAGAACAAGTAATGAGATCAAGGCACATGAAATAAAGGCAAGGCAAAATTCTTTCTGATGAATTTTCTTTCAAATTCTAAATTGGTTAAAGTTATGAATCTTAAGATTTCTAAAGAAGTTTGGGATAAGCTAGAGAGTATATGAAGGAGATAGTAAGGTTGAACAAGCAAAGTTGCAAAATTTGAAGGCGCAATTTGAGACCCTGAGAATGTTTGAAGATGAAACAATTACAACCTACATGCAAAGAGTTGATGAGATGGTAAGTGCTATGAGAGGTCTTGGTGCACAAGTCAAAGAACCTAGAGTGGTAAAGAAATTTCTTAAAACCCTTCCTAATTCATACAGTGAAAAGGTATCTACTATTGAGAAAGTTGTAAATTTTAATACTTATCCTAGAGATCAGTTGATTGGTACACTAACTTCATTTGAGATGAGAAAACTTGGTTTGAAAAATGGTACAAAAGTAGAGACTTCTTTTAAGGTTGGAAAATTAGAAAAGGTTGAAGACTCAAATGGAGAAGATCTTGATGATGTGGGAGCTAACTTTGTAAGAAGATGAAAAATGGCATTAATAAGTACAAAGGAAAATTACCTTTCAAATGTTTTAGTTGTGGAAAAGTACGTCATTATGCTTCAAGATATCCAAACAGAGTTGTGAACAATAAGAGTAAGGAGAATAAATGAAAGATGATTAAAAGAAGCTCCTATGTTAGAGAAGATGTTATTTCTGATGATGAATCTAATTATAAAGATGATCATGAATGCATGTTCTTGGATATAAAGGATGAATCTACTTGTGCTAACTTTGATAATTGTGTGAAGGGAAGTGTTTCAGAGAAGAAAGATAAGGTTGAAGGTACTTTGGTTTCTTCTTTTCATGTTAAACATGATAAGAACTACTGGGTTGTTGAAAATGGCTACTCTAATCACACGACCAAAGAAAAAATTAAGTTATTTAAATTTGAAAAGTATGATGGAGGATTAACTAAATTTGGAGATAATTCAGGAGCTCTAAGATTTTTGGAATAGGTTCAATTAGTTTTGATGGCAAGCATAATATTGAAGATTTTTACTATGTTAAAGGTTTAAGGCATAATATTTTGAGTGTTGGAAAAATGCGTAGCAAAGGATATAATCTCGTGTTTAAGGATGAAAGATGTGAGATTAGAAAAGGGTTAAGAACTGTGATTGTTGCTAGAAAGAGGACAGATGGAAACATATATCATCTTAAGGGTGTTGATGGTCATTACTTTATGTCTCAAATTAATGGTAGTTGTTCATGGCACTAGAGGATGTGTCACATGAATTTTGATAATTTAGTGAGAATCAGTTCAGTTCATGTAGTGAGAGATATACCAAGAATCACAAAGCCTATTAATGTTGTTTGCAAGAATTGTCAATTTGGAAAGCATAAGGAGTAGTTTCAAAGGAAAGGAACAATCTTCTACAAAACTACTGGAATTAATTCATATAGATCTTTTTGGTCCTACAAGGGTGAGAAGTCTTCAAGGTGACAAGTATTTTATGATTTTGATTGATGATTACTCTAGAATGACATGGATTACTTTTCTTAGAGAGAAATATGATGCACTAGATAGATTCAAAACATTTAAAGCTATGGTTGAAAATGAAATGGATTTGAAAATAAAATGTTTGGGGTCTGACAAAGGTGGAGAATTCACCTCCAATGAGTTTAACATGTTTTGTGAAGTTCATGGAATAAAGAGGAACTTGTCTACCCCTAGAAATCCTTAATAGAATGGAGTGGTTTAAAGTAAAAGTCAGGGTGTTCAAGAAGCTACTAGAACTATGATGAAAGAAGAAAATATACTAGAAGTCTACTAGAGAAGCAATTCATACTACTATTTATATACGTAACAAAGTTCAAGAAAAAGTTAACACAAAGACTCCCTATGAGTTATGGTATGGAAGGATTCCTACTGTCAAGTACTTTAGAGTATTTGGAAGTAAATGTTATATCAAGAGATGAAGAAAACTTAGGAAAGTTTGATGCAAGGTCTTATGAAGGTATCTTCCTTGGATATTCTACTAAAATCAAAGCTTACAAATGTTACAACAAAAAGCTAAAAAAGATTGTTCAAAGTGCAAATGTTAAGGTTGTGAAAGTAGAATTCAATTGCAATAGATGGATGTGTCAAATGAACCTTATTGTAGAGAAAAAGAAGAAGAAAAAGCTAAAGAAAAAGAAGTGCAGAATGAAGAGGAAGAAGCTCTGGAGCAGAACCCTAAGGCCCCTAAGTATGTGCAAAAGAATCATTTTGAAGAATATATCATTAGAGACAAGAGGAAAGGAGTATTAACAAGAAGCAGAGCTGCTAAAGCTAAGGTAAATCCATGTTTACTTTGTAAAGTTGAACCTACAACAATGAGTGAGGCATGCAAAGATGAACATTAGATGAAGGCACTGGAAGAAGACCTTATCCATATTGAGAAAAATCAAGCTTGGGAATTGGTTCCTAGATCAACAAACACGAACATAAGTAGAACTAAGTGGGTATTTAGAAACAAGCTAAATGAGAATGGAGAAGTGGTAAGAAATAAGGAAAGAATTGTGTGTAAGGGTTACTCACAACTGGAAGGAATAAAATTTGAGGAAACTTTTTCCCCAATAGCTAGGATGAAATCTATCAAAATGTTTTTACAATTTTTAGCATACAAAGATTTTAAAGTTTATCAAATGGATGTGAAGTCTGCTTTCCTGAATGGTGAATTAGAAGAAGAGGTTTACATGGAACAATTGGAAGGATTTTAGTTGTCAAATCAACCAAATATGGTGTGAAAATTGAAGAAGGCATTATATGGATTGAAGCAAGCTCCTAGAGCTTGGTATGCAAGATTGGATAGATATTTGATATAACAAGGATTCGGGAAAGGCATCGTAGACAATAATCTTTACTTCAAAATTGAGGAAGAAAAAATCTTGATAGTGGTTGTGTATGTGGATGATATTATATTTGGAGGCAATGAAGCTATGTGTAAGAAATTTACAAAAGAAATGCAGAAAGAGTTTGAGATGTCAATGTTTGGAGAGATGAATTTCTTCCTTGGGTTACAAATCAATCAAACAGATAAATGGATTTTTATTTTACAGTCAAAGTATGTAAAAGAGATGTTGAAGAAGTTTGGAATGAAAGAATCCAAACCAATATGCACTCCTATGGTGATTGGTTGTAAATTGAGCAAAGATGATGATTCACCTAAGGTTGATCAAAGAAAATATAGATCTATGATTGGTGAACTGCTATATCTAACTACTACTAGACTAGATTTCAAGAAGATCCTAAAGAAACACATGTTGCAGTAGTGAAGAGGATATTCAAATATTTAAGAGGCACTCTGGATTATGGCTTGTGGTATCCTAAGGATACTGATTTCATATTGAGTGATTATACAGATGTAGATTGGGTTGGTTGTGTTGATGATAGGAAAAGTACAAGTGGTGGTGCATTCTTTTTTAGATGTAGATTAGTATCATGGTTAAGTAAGAAGAAATATTATTTATCCACTATAGAGGCTTAGTATATTGCAACAATATCATGTTGTACACAAGTTTTATGGATGAGAAAAACATTGAAGGATATTAGAGTAGTGTATGATGAGCCTATATCTATCTTTTGTGATAATACAAGTGAAATTAATATTTCAAATAATCTAGTGATGCATTCAAGGAAAAAAATATATCAATTAGGTATCAATTTTTGAGAGAGAAGGTCATGGAAAATGAGGTGAAGCTTGAATATGTACCTACAAAGGATCATATTTCTAACATATTTACTAAGGCTCTTCCTAAGGATACTTTTGAGTATCTTTAGGAGAAGTTGGGGGTTATTTCCCCTCCTTTCTTGAACTAAATGCATATGGAGATGCATTAGTCTATTGAATCTATGGATTCATTTCTTTTCTGGACTAATGTTGTCATTTCTTTTCTGGACTGATGTTGGTGGATACTTCTCAGGGGGAGTAGGTAGTGTCATGTGTTGTCATTGAGTTGCTGATTTGATTGGGTGTACTCCTAAGGGGGAGTATTCAGAGCAAGTTTCTTGGTTCAGTGTCAAAGAGGGAGAACAATACAATTTTTTTTATCCTTTTCCATTGATGTCAAATGGGAGAAAGAATCATGTGAAAAATTTTATCTACTCAAGGGGAGAAAAGAAAAGAAAATCATAAGAAAGTGTATTCAGAGCTGTTGTGTTGTCTTTAATGGTTTTTCACATCTTGTGTTGCCATCAATGAAAAAGGGGGAGATTATTGCAAATATGAAGGTGTTGTCATTGAATTCAATAGGCTGGTATTTTCATTGATGTCAACTATGTGTTGAGGAATTTTGTTGCATGTCGAGGATACTGAGAAAATTGATAAAATGAGGAAAACAAGGTATTGCAAAGGTTTTTTGGTTTTGAAGATATACCTTTGTGGTTTGGATATGTTGGTTAGAGTTGTTCATAGTTTCTATATCTAGAATTTGGGCTTTTGGATTGATGATCAGAGGAAGTTGTGTTCACCAGTATGTGAACTAGTTTTGTAGTGCTGTACAAAGGTGTCTGGGAGAAATGTATTTGCTCCACATTTCTCCACAATTGATTTTTAGGACTTGTGGTTCTGAAGGAGAGTTAATGGTGTTTTTCTCTTGTTTGTGTCATGAGGATTCGTGGTCATGCATATCAGAAGAAGGTATCTTGAGTTACAGAGTATTGCAATATCTGGTATTGTTGTCTAGATAAATAGTATGATTAAAATCTTCGGGTGAGATTTGTTGCGAAGAATTTTTTTGGTTTTTAGGATGTTCTTGGTTCATGTTCAAGTGAATTTTGTTGTCCAAAAGTTTCAAATTGATTTAAGGAAGCAAGTACTTAATGTTTAATGTGTTTTCACAGGTAACAATCGACTTGGTGTGTACACTACATTCAAAGATGTTCAAATATTAATGAAGGCATAGCGTAGCATGTGAGATTTAATTTGTGTCCTAGTTAAGTGTTGTTTTGGTCCACTTTCATTCCTATCCACCGTAGGAATGTTTAGTGTCAACCTAATTTGAAATTGCAAAGTGTGAAGCGTGTATTGTTGACCTTGGAGAAAGCTTTCAAGGTTGAGGATAGTATAAGCATGAGTCAAGATGTTGAAGGTTTTCAAGATAGAAATAATAGCTTAGTGTGTGATGCAAATTTATGAAGAGTAAAATGCGATTTTGAGCAGAGCAGTGTGAACTTCAAAGTGTTGGATTACTGAATGCAGTGAGCTAAAGGTGTTCGTAATCTTTCAAACAAGGCTGCGAAAGTGTTGAAGCATTTGTGGTGGATTCCTTGTTGTATTGAGAATTTTTTCTCTATGTAACATTTCTCTTCTATCTTCTTTGTTTCTTTTTGTGGCAATGTGCCCTGGCTATGAGCCTTTTTGGATAGTGTGCCCTATTTTGGCAATGAGCCCTTGTATTGGTTTTGCAATTACTTATATTATGAGCTAATCCTCACTATGGTTTTTCCTTGATTGGGTTTTCCATGTAAATCTGGTGTTCTCTTGTGTATGGTGTTGATATTTCAATTTCTATTATTTGCATTTCATGATTAATCACTTTAACAAAATAAGGGTTTAATGAATGCATGTAGATCTAATTACTGTTGAGGGTTTTGATGTTTTAATTTGCTACAACTAATTTACCCCCTTCTCAATTGTCTTATTCATTCAATAGATTGTACTTATGTAACCAAAGTAGCACTTGGGGGGACATTTTGAGTCTTACTTTTCTTTGTCACATGTATGGTTTCATTTCTTTTATCTCTCTTTTGGAGAGGAGTTTTTCCCATGAGGTTTTCTCCTTTTCTCTACTTATGAGATATTTCAGTTGCTTGTTCATAGGTACCTCATTAGGCCTTGTAGTTGGGACCCATTATGCATTCTTTTAGCTTCCTTTATCAGTTGTTTAATTTCTCCCTAAGTTGATCTTAAGGTGGGGTGTTGGAGTAAATAAGTCATTAGCTGATAATTAATTAATTATTAAATATTTTTACTTTAATTACTTAAGCTAAACTTAGGGGTTTCTTTTTTATTAATTACTTTGAACTAAAGATAGGACAAGTTGTCTCATTGCATGAGATTAGAACACTTGTCACTATCTAATCAAATCCTCATCTAGGGTTTTTTTTCATGCTTTTATAAGCATACACCTTCATTGTAATACTCGTTCAGGTAATTTGCATCAATACAATTCTCAGGTTATTGAGCACAATCTTTCTTTTCGATCTTCTCTATTGTGATAGGTAATTGCTTGCAGGTGTTCATGAGAGTTGTGGGTTGAATAATCAACTTCAACAATATCTTATCGATTCTTTTTTTTTTTCAATATATAAGAAATTGAGTCCTAGTAATCTTTATATAAGATCACCATTGTCTAATTATGGTTGTATTTGTGATTTTTATTCTTTTTGGTTCAACAACATTGAATTTTGATCTTAAATCTTTTACATTGTAAAATCAATCAATTAATTAATAAATCAAGAATAGAAAAGATATATTATTTGTCTAGTCAAATGTGTAACATATTCATATTTTTTATTTTTAAAAATATAAAATTATATTATTGATAAGTCTTCCCTTTGCTGAAAAGGTAAATTTAAGATATTAAAAAAATCATTCTTAAAACATACATCATATTATGTCAATTATTTAATGCATATCGATGATGATGGAAATTCTTATTATCATGTTAGTAATTATAATGATAAGAATGTTGAAGTCCACTTTCATTCACCTAGTTATGGTGATGGTGATTCAAATTCTCATAAACTTTCAAGTGTGTTAGAACAAATAAAATCATGTAGACATTCTCTTTATATTTTACAATTTTGTATTGCTCAATTTCATAATCCAACCAAAACAAATTATCCTCTCCTTTTCATTGAAAATTTTGTTTGTCTTAATTTTTAAGATAACTATATACTTTGTCACTACAAGATTAATGACCAATATTTTTTCAAGACACATACAATATTATTTATATTACTAATAAATATCACTCATTCAAACAAGAAATTGTTGCCTTCTACTATTTTTATCTATTGTCTATTGTAAACTCTTTCTATTTGAACTATTTGTCAACATGAATATGCACTTTTATTCTTAATCTAATACATAAAGAAATAGTTATGGTGATAAAGATGAATAGCTCTACCTCCTCTGTTACTACAATGAATTGTCATCTATTAGTCTTGTAATTTATTAAATATTTTAGTGTGATTAAAGATATAAGAACAAATCATTATGATTTTGTTTACTTAAAATATTATTTGTAGTATATATGAGTGCTTCTCATTTTACGTATTTTTTTTATTTGATGAGTATAAAAAATCACATGCTCAAGTTTATACATTTTTAAACGCTTCTATCATGTCTCTCAATGTGAGTTCTCCAGTTGGGTGTATTCAGTAGCAGGAGTTCAAGACTTGGACACTAGGGGGTATCAAAGTGGCATAGCGGAAGTCCATTGGTGTTGAGATGGAGGGACTTCCAAATATGATATTTGAGGCATATCCGCATAGTACTTGGATTTGGCATGTTGGAGTTGATTTTCAGAGTTGGGATCCAGGGATCTCATTGTTAGATGGATGGTCTCATTGGTTGATAGAGTTTGACAACTTCGTGGGTTCCAACTACATTCAGAGTTTTTGGGTTAGCATATGTTGCAGGATCACTTGGGATCCGGGTGGTTGGTGGACAGGTGTAGGTGATTCTCCATTTCAGGCTTCAGGTACTATGGCAGTTGAATGCTTTGGCAGTGTGGATTGCTTAAGGACAAGCAATCTTTAGGAAGGGAGGACTGTCATGTCCCCAATTTGGAGGAAGATTAATTTAATTAATTAAGTTGTCCAAATATTGTTATTTAATGACGATGACTAATTAATTATTTTAATTAAATTAACTATTAAATTAATTATTTATAAAGTTATCCTAAAAATTCAATATCATAAGGTAACTTTATATTTAATTAATTTAATAATAAAGTGACTAAAAATAAAATAATATTTTATTCTAGAGGCTTCTTAGTGATGAGGTATGAAAAGTATAAGAAGAAACTTGGGCTTTGCATTTGGGCATCTTGAGTTGAATACATTTTTTCTACTACATTGGTAAGCTTGAATGCTTGGCAAGTTGGTTTCCAGTCTTCATTTGTGAAAGACCAAACCTAGCTGGTTAAGTGCCAATTTCGGTTGTGAAATATCAACCCTATGAATCTGAAAATGCACAGTATTCTAATGGTAATGATGAGATTGGTCAATTGAAGGTCTGGTGTATTCTAGCTATACCTTGTATTCTACCTCATACATCATTGCGTGTTGATAGTACAACTTTGAAGGCAACATCAGTTGAGGTGGATAGATGGAGTTGGGATTGTCACCTTGGTGTTAGAGGACAGATTGATGATGAGTCCAAGTTTGACAGGTCTCTCAATGTGAGTTCTCCAGTTGGGTGTTTTCAGCATTAGGAGTTCGAGATTTGGACACTAGGGGGTATCATAGTGGCACTATATTATTTGCCTAGTCAAATATGTAACATATTAATATTTTTCATTTTCAAAAATTTATAAAATTATATTATTGATAAGTATTCCCTTTGTTGAAATGGTAAATTTAAGATATAAAAATTTCATTCTTAAAACATACATCATATTATTTAAATTATTTAATACATATCAATGATGATGGAAATTCTTATTGTCATGCTAGCAATTATAATGACAAGAATGTTGATGTCCACTTTCATTCACCTAGTTATGGTGATGGTGATTCAAATTCTCATAAACTTTCAAGTGTGTTAGAACAAATAAAATTATGTAGACATTCTCTTTATAGTTTACAATTTTGTATTGCTCAATTTCATAAGCCAACCAAAACAAATTATCCTCTCCTTTTCATTGAAAATTTTGTTTGTCTTAATTTTTAAGATAACTATATACTTTGTCGAAACAAGATTAATGACCAATATTTTTTCAAGATACATACAATATTATTTATATTATTAATATATATCACTCATTCAAACAAGAAATTGTTGCCTTCTACTATTTTTAGCTATTGTCTATTGTAAACTCTTTCTATTTGAACTGTTTGTCAACATGAATATGTATTTTTATTCTTAATTCAATACATAAAGAAATAGTTATGGTGATAAAGATTAATCATTTTACCTCCTCTATTACTACAATGAATTGTCATCTATTAATCTTGTAATTTATTAAATATTTTAGTGTGATTAAAGATATAAGAACAAATTGTTATGATTTTGATTACTTAAAATATTATTTGTAGTCTTTATGAGTGCTTCTCATTTTACGTATATTTTTATTTGATCAATATAAAAAATCACATACTCAAGTTTATACATTTTTAAATGCATCTATCATGTGTACAACAACTTTAATAGGAAATGGCTTCCAATTAAATATTTATTCAAGAAAACCACAAAGAATGTGGAGTTCTTTCATTACAAAACACTACTATTGACCATTTAATATGTAATTATATCTACACAAGCTTTATGGTGATTTTAGGGGAAAGGATTCAATGGATGAATGTTCATTAATAGTTATTGATTCACACAACTATACTCTCAATTAAATACAAATTAAAAGAATTAATAGTTGAGAAATAGTATACTAATAAAAATTTAATGAGGAATCAATAAATATGTAACTATACCCTTCACAAGTCACATCAAAGAAACAACCAATTGTATGGTGACACATAACATGATTGAGATTGCATGTCTTGATGCACATGTTACGAGAAATGGAAGAGCACACACAAAATGTTGAAAAATTAAATGATGATTGCATATTAATAACACCAATAAAAAAAGTAATATTAATATTGATGGTTTCCATAGTTTTACCATGTATGATGCAAATGTCTATAAACCATTGCATTCCCCTACAATTTCTCAAAAATTTCTTATGAGAAACTAATTCCAAATTAATTATTTATTAAGTCTAAGACTAGGTGACTTTATTAGAATATGTAAACCTTAATTTTCCACCAAATATTTTGGTATAATTTTTTTTGGGATGTTTTCAACAATTTAGTGAATGCTGATTGGACTGCATCATTGATACTTAGAACTCAAAATAATAGCTTTAAGCTCATAACTCAAATACAAAAATATGTAGAAAATTTCATAAAAATACTATATTACACATGAACTTGAAATGGAGAATTCAAAAGACATAGCTACTAGGTGGTCCTCTCTTCTAATAACTCATGCTCCTTCCCCAACCAAATTGAACACATGTTGGCTCTATTGTCTCTCTAGTTTAGATCTGAACTCAGCTTTTAATAATAACTTTTATTTTTGATATTATATTAAATGCTAAAAAATATACAACAAAATTTACAAAAATGAATGAATGGAGATTTTTATTAATGTTCACGAGGTCAAACAGTCTATGAGACCATCCGATAACCAACCACACTACTAAACACTAATGCCCAAACAGGCATCTACTTGATCTCCCTTTCCTTTTGGATCCTGGATCTTCTGTAGATCTTGATTAAATACTTTATAATTTTTGTTATCCTTTCTTCTTCAAACAGATTATCTAAAGAACCCACATTAAAAATATCAAAATAATTAATCTGAATATCCTTATAAATCAAACATTCCATCTCCACTAACTCCAAAATAAACAGATTAATTGCACAGTTAAACAACTGCAGCACTTTATCGTACAGACCTATCTACTGTTTTAATAGCTTTTATCCCATAATTAATGTAGACTACACTTGGGCATTGATATTTTATTATAACACCCTTCCTTTCTGTATATATTCCAATTTGCATGAAATGAAATGATACAGACGTGCAATTAATATGAATGACTTATATCTTTCAATAGTTATTCATTTGTGTCGGTGAGCCTATCTTATTGGCTTTGATGTTACTGTTCACAGGGAAAAGGAGGTCACGGTGGCCCACTTAATACATCATCTATACAACTGTTCTGCCGAAGTACAGAATGATAAACGAATCCATTATTTAATGATCTGACAGCATTTTCAAAGGTGGGGAGAGACAGTAGGCGATTGTTTTTTATTAGATGGAAATGTGTTTGAAGAATCACATGATAGTCCGGTTTGGTGATGGCATGGGTGGGCCTTCTTTTGGATCATTATCTGCTCTTCTGTCTGTATTCTTGTTGGTTGTTTTTCCTTTCTTAGTAGTTTTTTGTTTGGGATTGTATTTTTTTTTTTGTGAGAAATGGGGTTGCAAATTAAGTGGGTTTAATCTTGTGGAAAATTTCATGGTTAAGCAGATTTGAGTTGGAATAGTACTGGATGGGTGACCTCTCAGGAAGGTTCGATGTTTCACCTCTGTGAGCATCACTTGGATCATTCATTATCATGGGAGATGGGTTCTTGTGAACCACTACTCGTGAAACGTAGGTCAATAAGTTTGACTCGAAAACTACAAAGTTGAATCGTGATAGCAATATCATAATTTGACACAGTGTGGAAAATATCTCCTACTCATCGAATTTACATAGTTTATTATCATTGGGTATATATTTGCCAAGTTTTCTATCATTAAGATTGATAACATTTTTTGACAAAAAAAATTGTGTAAACAAAACCTTTAGAAACAAAACATTCCTAACAAGAAAGACCAAAGACAAAGATGATAACATATAAAGAAAAAGAATGGAAATGGACTTGTGTGAGTAGTCAAAATTTTCCTTTTCAAATAATACAATCTTCTTAAAACTGTAATTATATTATATAATTAAATACAATCATACAAACATCAAATTTAAACTATCATAATAATTAATAATAAAATATTAAATTTTTCATCAATAAAAATTATATAATTATTTTGTAATTTTTTAAAAATTGATAATAAAAAATTAATGTTTTTGTTTTCATTATTTTCCATCTCCATCAAGTTTGAAGGAAGTCCATCTCGATTGGAACTTAAAATAGTGTAAATTGGACTTAAAAAAACAAAAAAAAAAGTTCTGAAAAGGTCTAAAATTTTATTTAATGCTGTGCTTAAATGCATAAGAAAAATAATATATGTGATTTTTAATACAAATTTCACTTTCCCATTATCAAAGACATGACAAGATTTGCATGGATGCTTTGTTTTATATGCATACCCCATGGCTTTCATTAGTAGTTTGATACTGTTGCCATTATTGCAGGATTGCAGAAAACGCGGGGGTAGTCTAATAAGTGTGATTTTTAATGGATTTTAATGATAAATAATAATAATATTATTTTATAGTCCACGATACCCGACAATCTGTTTTTGGGTCTACAGACGGCCTACAGCACTATGGGACTCCTCGTACTCCCAATATTGAGGGCGACACCTAACTCGTGCTCCACAATACGAGGTGTACATACCTTACCCCCTGCAGGATTTGAACTTGTGACCTCTCTTTCAAGAGTACAAGTTCTCCACCATTAGGCCAACTCAGGATTTGAAAAGAAATAAGATAATGGGTTTTTAACACCGTTCAGTTTAGAATAAAATAGTTAATATTTTTTTTATTTTTTATATAAATTTTGTAAAATAATTATTTTAAAAATATTTGTATTGGTTTGAAAATATAATTGATTTGACTGTTGTTGTATATTCCATAAAATGTTTTTATAGTTTAGTTGTATTAACTGTTGGAAAAATATCATTTCTTTTATGGTTTCTTTTATTTATTTCATTCAGAAGATGATATGAGCATTGTTACTTTTCAAATGATATTTGTTCATTTGATGACGATCATAGGAGTAGATTTATAGAGTTTATCTATAACAAATGTTTGACTTATCAACACAATTAAACGTTTTGTTAAAGTCTATATCAAAATATTTATACTCCATTATATCTTCCAAAGTAATGTCTATCCCACACCTTAGATGCACATTTGATTGTATTTACTTATTGATTAAAATTCAAAATCATGTTATATTCTTAAATACAATTAATCAATGAAGACAATCAAATGTACATCTAGAGTAGTAAATAAACAATATGAATGAATATTACAATGTTCAAATGTGTCAGAAGATCATATCTATTACATATGGCTCAAAAGCGATTTCTGAATCTTTGACCAAACCCACTGGAGAAAATGAAAAATTCTTGTATAATTATTGTTTGAAATAGGAAGGATTTGTCTATTATAGCAAACCATGCATGCCCAAATTAACAACCTTGATTCTACCTTGGAGAGAACTTGGCTAGACCAATCCAACAATCATATGCTAACCATCTAGATAGAAATCAAACACAATAAGAAAATGCTCTCTACATACAAACATAAATATAAATTGAATGAAATTACAGATTCTAGAAATAGAAAGTACAGTTTACATCTGGAAGCAAAAAATGCTCGTTGTAATGTGAAGGGATGCCAGTAAAACGTGAACTCCATTAATCAAGAAGTGTGGGGCATTGATGCTTTTAATAAAGGTGCAGGGTATGAGGATATTTGTATTTAATTTGAAAATATTTTATACATGACAGTTAGAATAAATTATTTGAAAAGGTAAGATTTCATAAAATTACAGATTTTTTTATTATCAAGATTTATAATAGAAAAATGAATTTTTTTTAATGTATTAATATTATGTCTCTTGATCTGAAAATATATTAATATTATCTTTTATCCCTTAAACTATTTGATCTTATAGACATTATTAAAATTCCTTTGAAAACGCAAAAGCCAGGGAATTTCTACAAGAAAAGAAGAATGGACAGCACATTGCAAACTTTATACCTTTTGTGGGTGCAAGCATAAATGCAAGAAGTAGTGTATGCATGTACAAATTTTAATGGGGATGCATGTTTGTAACTTGTTGAGCCGAAACTACTTAATCACATCCAAAATCCACATAGCTGAAGGTTATCAATAATTATATATGTTTTCCCACTTTTTAATAATTCTTCTTCCAAACAAAAACACATTCAAACCTTTTTTTAGCCATTCCAAAAAAGGTATGACATTGCAATATCAATATATTTTTAAATATAAATGAGATACATGATTCACTTTTTGAAATTTTTTTTTAGTGTAGTAAGGGAAGAGGTCCAGTAGTCGTTATAGCTAATTTCATGCACCCTAAGCTCTTAAATAGTGTTATAGACTGAACCAATTAGTTTAGGTTTTCTTCGAATGCAAGTTAATGGCTTATAGCTATTCTTTTAGCTTTTGGGCATTTTTGACGAATGTAGGAGGGTTCACTAAGCACGGAAAGGTCAAAAAGTGACTATTTAGAGTTGACGTCCAACACGTTCTCTCTAATGACTCAATTAGTGTTCGCTTTCACCACTAATAAATTTTTATAAAAAACCCAATTAATGATCATATTAATGTGCAATCACATTTATATATAAAAAAGTAATCACTCACTTTTGAACATATGAAATTCACTTTATAATGTTGGAAGTTCACATTAGTGGTGTCCAATGTTTGCAACACCACGTGCATGACCCACCATCTCTTGGACTATAGCCTCCTTACGACTCAATTAATTTTCACATTGGGTTCGTCAATGTGTTTTTTTCCCACATTATTTTCATTTACCGCCCTCCATGTTTTGGTATTTGTCAAACTCTCCATGTTTATCATACTCTCGATGGTATTTATAACCACAGATAAACCCTCATGTGAGTTTATTTTTGTCCATGCCCTCCACGGTTTAAGGTAATTTCAAACTATCATTTCTCCTTTCATATTGCAGAAAATGGTACTCATTGTGAGTTTGGTTTCATAGTAGTTTTCTTGAACCATGAAGGGTTTCTTAGCTATTTGAGTATGGAATAATTTGACACACTTTTTTGACCAATTTCATCATTTCTTATCATGTCAGCTGTTGTCTCCATTATATGATAGTCTCCATCATTTGAGGTAACATCAACCTATCATTTCTCCTTTCATAATAGAATGGTACCTGTGAATCTATTATGCTCAAACACTCCTATTTTATTCGCATCAGTGTGCAAACCATCTAGGGTTTCATTATCATGAACCCATTGACTTAATACGGTGAAATACTCAGCGAGGTTGTATAATCCACAAACATTCAACTTTTTTGGTTATATTTTAAAACCCTCATTTGATTCATGAATTTGTTTGATTAGGGGATTATTTCACATGATATTTTGATTGATATCTTTGATTATTCACGTATTTATCTAATTAAGGGATTATTATCATGAAACCCTAAACTTGTATGGGCTTTTTTTTGAAAACCCTTGGTCTTTTAGGCTTATATAAATAAACCCACATTTGTATTCATGAGTTTCTATTTACAATTTTTAAATTGAGGGTTTGTTTTTTCCTTGGGGGGTTAAATCTTACAAAACCCCTTTACAAATTCAGGAAACTTTGTATTTAATTAACGGATTTGTGGTTAATTCATAAAAGCCCCCTTTATATATTCAAGAAACTATGTATATATAATTTGTGAAGTTTCACTTAAAACTGAAGTGAACACATCAACTTATATTCATGATTCTATGTATATATTTGTGACATATTGCCTTCTTTTTCCAATTCTAAAAAATGTTTCAAAGTCACGACTCTCTATTTATTGTTAGTGACATTGTATGTATTTTTTTACTTCTAAGTGCTAATGGAATACCATATGTTTTTGTGTACTTTTTGTGTACTTTTTGTGTTTATAGTCATGGAACTGTGTATGTATCTCTCAACTTGTTTGAATTGCAAACTGAACATAACAACATACATCTTTATTTTAATATTCATCTTACCTATGTTTAAATTACTCTCCTTTCGTTGTCCATAAGAACACAGTACCATACATTTTATGTATATTGTGTTAGTGTTTGTCTGCTTTCCATTGTACATACAAGAGAGCAACATACATGTATATATGACGAACTTTGTAACTTTTATTCTTTACTTATCAAAGTTTGGATTGCAAACTGAAAGCAACATACATCTTCATTTTTTATATTCGTCTTCACTATCCATAAGAACACAATACCATACATTTTATGTAAACTGTGTTAGTCTTTGTCTACTTTCCATTACACATGTACAATACATCAACATGTACATATATATGATGAACTTTGTAACTTTGATATGCAACGATATACATAAAAATATATATTATGTTTTCCAGTCCTTTAAGGTAATGATACCATCGACTAACGCATTCACCCTACAGTCTGCTTCAATGTAAGGAGATCACCATAATTGTTGAGATAGAAGTAAAAAATTCCCATATACCCCTTACAATGCCTTCACAAAAAAACTATAGAGCCTCCATAGTGAAAAACTTGTGTTTTGCAACTACGTCAAAAATTCCCAATATGAATTTCCCCCTTGGGATCACTTTCATCCTACTAATAGCATTCAACGCTAGTGGACGAATATCTAGTTTCAGTAAAGCTAGGACCAACCCCGTAGCCAAAACCTTGTCTCCCATACCCTCTGGACCAAATTGTTGAAGATGTTTTCGTATACCATTTTGTCATGAATGTGACCATTTAACTAGAGGCTTCTTCCGATAACCTCCATGATTGCAGTTATGCCCTTATTGTCTATGATTTGAAACAACCTCAGTGATCTCGTGCATTCTCTCGAAGACATGGACAAGCGATTTTTGATACATCTTTTTTTACAATTCTTCTACCACTCTACATGCCAAAAAACCAATGATCTACACATAGTTTTACAATGACTTCCTCCTCAGTTCAGATACAAATCTATTCAGATCTTTTTTATTAGGGAATCTAAGAAAGCACAACTTTTGGGTTCAACTTTGGTTACCTGTGACAGTTTAATCACTTCTGAATCCCCATTTACCTGGGCATATCTTTCCTCTTGGAACTTTCCATATCAGATTTCAAGATTTTCTAAAGGTCATCCCATCGAGAGGCACATTCTGCCGATATAGTGTCCTCTTTCTGATGCACACCCCAATTAGCAAGATAGTCTACCACACAGTTAGATTCTCTAATCCACAAGTCTTTGGTTTTTGTTACCTTTGGTTCTAAATCCCAACTAAACACAACAACATACATCTTCATTTTTTTTATATTGGTCTTACTTGTGTTTAAATTATCAACTTTCATTTTTATTGTAGTTATATATATTCACACAAAGATATATACATATATATGTATATATATATATATATATACACACACATATATATATATATATATATATATATATATATATATATATATATATATATATATATATATATATATATATATATATATATATATATATATATATATATATACACATGCATATACACATATATATACATATATACATACATATATATATAGGTATATACACACACATATATACATATATACATACATACATATATATGTGTGTGAGTGTGTGTGAATGTGTATGTGTGCGTCCGTGGCTTTTTGGTGGTTTTCCAATTCTATAATCTGCAACCCCTAAATGAGAAGTTCCTATATACTTTGTGGGCTTTCTAATGCACAATCTCACACACTTCCTCTCAAATCTACATGTATTAACACCATTTACTATACAAATCTGCACAAATAGTAAATGGCTTAAGGATCCCCTTATAAACATTAAATTCAAATAAATGTAGAATTCAATCATTTCAACATACAAATCATATGTAAATGGAAATTATAAATTCAAATGTTGAATCATCCCCAAACAAATTCAAATTTGAAACACAACTAAAATGAATGTATTCAATTATTAGATTTGAATTGTTTAATAAGAGGGAAAGTAGCTAGCACGAATCTCACTTATTCTCATCTGCTAGTATCCTCTGAATACTACAGAGCATCAACATGCCTACTCTACACATTCCTCAAATTTCTATGCATCTTCAAGTTCATCAAATTTGGCTTTCAAATTGGATACAACATGCAATTTCATCATGCTAGAAAATATACAAACACATATATATACATATATGTTTATTTAATATTCTTCATCATAGTAGAAATCTGATATATTTATTATTTGAGATGAATGAATAGAAATATTGAAAACGGTCAAATTATTGTGGGAATTGTTTTAGATGCATGATGAGAAATGTTGAAAACAATCAAAATATTATGGTAAATAATCTACGATTGGAATTCGGTAACATGTATGAGACTCTAGTTCGAGAAAAGGAAGGCGGTGGACGTGGCATTACAAACATTTAACATCGCTACCATGAACTTAAATATTAAAAAATGAATTTCATATGTTCAAAAGTCAGTGGCTATTTTTTATATAAATATAATTGCACGTTTATATGACTAAGAATATTGGGCAACCTTCTATTGACTAGGAATATAATTTTAACTTGTATATAATGTGGTATATAATGCGATACATATATATTTATCTGTTCATAAATCAACAACTGCACACAAACACATACACATATATATTTATATGTTTTGCTACAAATCATATATATGTGTCTATATATGTATAAAAATATGCAGCAAAACAAATGCATGTCTATATATATTATATATATATATATCAAAAAATATATAGATAAACATATAGACATGATCCCACAATAATGGTTTACAATTTTTGGCCAAATTGGACATTGAAATAATTTTTTTAAACTAAATCTTCACTTTCGGGCACCTATAGCGGCTAAACTGCGAGGAATTTGAAGATGATGAAAACTAGAGTTTTGTGACATTTTGTCTATAGATTCTAAATATATTTTTTCAAATTTTTGGAATCAAATTGCATTTCATTTTTCATCTCCCTCAAAACTTGTTTTTTTCATAAACAACATTTTTTAAAAGTGACACTCCGTATAGCATAACTTTTTTTCCATGAAGAATAAAATTCTAATTCTTTCAAATTTAGATTTTTTAACTCTGATATCTAGTGCTTCCACTTGGTTAGATAGTTTTTATTGAATATTTTTTCTTTAATCAAGTTTCAAATTCAAACCAATTATAATTTAGACAACAGAATTGTATAAGTAACTTTTTGTATATATCAAAATTCAATTTTTTTATTTGTTGGATCAAGGACTTCAATATCTGGTGCACTAATATTTTTATTTATTTATTTCTAATAATCTGCTATTTTTCCACATGTGCAGAATAGGGAGCTTGATTTTTGGTGAAAAACCTACAGTCACAAGAAATAAAAAATAATATAATAATAAAATTAAATTTATTTAAAATTATACTTTTTGGGAAGCTTATAATAAGGAATACATACTTGCAAAAAATAAATTTTAAATAAATTCATTTGATCCCCCAAAAGGTAAATAAAAAGTGATTTTTTATCAGCATTTTGATAGGTGTAAAGGAGACTCTGTTGTAGGTATGGTTTAAAACTAGCGGGGTTCTATCCAAGGGGGTTTGATTTAAGGTAGTTTGATCAAACCCTCTTCAATTTGAATTCTTTAAATGGAACCTTTTAAGGCTTAAATCATTATATTTTCTAAAAATATGTGATTTCAGCAAAAATCAGTTCCTCCCAAAAATTGAAAACCGGCTTTGTGGGATTGCTGTTTAAATGTATATTTGATATGCAACAATATACATAAAATATATGTGTGTGTGTGCAGTCATTGTTTTATGAGAATTTTTTTCTTCATTTTATTATATTTGACAATGGTAAATCGAACTATGAATGGAAATTAGATTACTATGTTTACATGGTCTATTGTTGATATTCTATCCAATTATTTGCATTTACAAATATTTAGTTGTTCTACATGTTTAATTATTTGCTGGTCTACAAGCAATATTGTTAAGGTCCTTTCATGTTTGTTCATCACTACCTTGGCTGTACAAAAATATATGTAGGCATGGGAGAGTGTTGACAATTGATGTGACAATGTTCATAGTGACCAATTCAATGAATGTGTTTGTTAACACACCACACAATTTGGGATATTTTGTTCATATGCCTATTACTTGGATTTGTATAATGCAATGGTTTATCCATTAACCAATCTTTCATAATAGTTCATTCATTTAAGTATTGTTACGATATTATTGATGTACGTTTGTTACTTCTTCAATTATATAATTATGTTATTGCAAGAATTTGAAGAGTGTTGGGAGGTTCATATAGTGCCTCCAACTCTAACCAAACATTTTAGGTAAATTATTTGAAGACTTTACTTTGACTCAGGTCTTAAAAGTAGTGAGGCCCCACCATCCCCATTCGATGATGACCCTAAATTTCCAGTAGTGGCTCACAATAGCTCACCAGTGGCTTATCACAGCCTCTTGATGCCTATAAACATCGATCGACACTCAACTAGTCGCCGATCAAAAAACCTCTCCATCAATGTTAATCTTGACATCATAATAATTTTCATAGTGGTACCCTCACACATTCAATGACTGCACAGTCCCAAGAATATTTTGGGATAAAATAGCATATTCCAACTATATTCAAGATTTTTTGGCATGATTTTTCTATGGGCACTAATTTTTTTCTGACTGGCAAAGGAATATTCATTGTATATTCAATTTTTTGATGTCATGCTTACATCAACCTGACTTTAGCATGCATACGACTGGCCCCTCCAAGCCCTAATTTTCCCTAAATGAGCTATTTTTTTGGGCATACAATGTCAAAATCGGGCAAAAAGGATATAATTGGAAAGCTAGTTCCGATAAATTTCTAATGGTGTAAGTCTCATCATTAGATTTTTCACCTAGTTTATTTTATTTTGACTCAAAGTCAAATCATTTTTCACTTTTGATCTCATTACTTTTTATCTATATCTTTGATTTTCATGATTCTAGTGATGTTGGAAAGATATTTCAGAGCTCTTTAGATCAACTCATGCACTTTTCCATAATATACCCTATGTATATTTTATTCATTTATTTGTGATTTCACATTTTTGTCAATTACTTGGACGTCTTAGCACCTAGAAAGGATCTGTTTATGTGAGATGATTTCATTTGATTCTCTTTACATGCATTGAGGTTTAGTCTATGATTTTTTATTTGAGGAAGTATCATGGGTTTTTTTGTTCATCCTTCGATGGTCATCCTAGCAAGGGATAACTACGAGTCTTGGCAACATGGCATCCTAACACATCTTAGGTGGCTTGATCTTCTTTCTTATCTTTATGGATTCATTCTTACACCAGACACACCAAGGATTTGTTCAACATGGAGTATTATTAATGATCATGTTGTGGGAGTGATTTGTTCAAGCTTTGATCATGCTTTATGTGTACTGTATCAAACATTGGTTGTCCCCACACACTTTTGACTCAACTTTGGGGGATCTATGAAGACCCTAATATCTCTCCATATAACCAAAGGATCCTATTGTAGATTGTCTCATTCCTCTTGTAGATGTAGATTTCATATCCTTTAATGATGATACTTTATAGGAACTTGAGTATATCACAAGTCTTACATGTTCTAATGGTTCAAAGACTTGTCTTCATGTTACCACTCTTCAGATCAATACTAAATCACCATATCCTATTATTCTTGATCATCTTGGCATCACCACATATTTAGGCCCTATTGGTTTAGTGCAACATGACATTCATCTTCTTCCAGACATAGCTACTTGGGATTCGTATCTTGCAGTCATATCATCCTTTTTGTGGAGTCTTAGATTATAGATTTGGAGGATTAATTTGAGAATATTTATCTACTCTTTTTTGATATACACATCATTGTTGTTGGCCCATCATCTTAATCATCTTTGGAGCTTGTTTTAAATCAATCTTCACTAGTTTCTAGATTGACATCATCTCTTTTCGAGATGTGGAAACTTGGGCACTTTTTAGAGGAACACACCATCTGGATTTGGATTCTTAATTCTTCTATATTTTGGGAATGGCTTCTCCAATCACCAATGAATTTATTTCTTCCTAAGAGGAGGAATGTTGTTTCAAGTAGTGGATTGTGTTTTGTCTTCAAGAATTTACCGTTGGCATGTAAGATCTCTTTCTTTATGGGGGGATTCATATCCTTATTTTCTCTCTCCTACTGGGGGACATCTATTGTATGTGTGTGACATAAATAGTCCTTGGGGGGTCACATTGAGTCCTCCTATCCTTCTTTCACTAGTGTAGTTATTTCATTTTTTCTCTTTTGGAGATGAGTTTTTCCCATGTGGTTTTATCCTTTTCTCTAGTTATGAGAGATTCATTTATTTGTACATGGACACCTCATTAGGCCTTGTAGCTGGGACCCATCCATGCATACTGTTGTCAATCAGATTGCACCTGAATGCTCGATTATTTAAATCTAGCAATCTGTTGAAACATGGAATGATTCTCAGGCCTGTGGGTTGCCTAATTTTGAGAATCAATCTCCAGAGAGTGCTGGTTCCCTGATGAAAATCTCCTAAAATCTAACTTACTTGGCTGGGAAAGAGGTAGAAAGACTAAGTTTGAATTCTAAACTATGAAATCTTAACTATGGTGATGCACCAAAGAATTCAACATGCAGACTTAACTCATAAAACAATTACTCACTATTTTTATTCGCACAACCAGATCTGGAAGCTTAAACACTTGAATAATTTAAACAAAGGCTATTAAAGAAACAATCACAGAAGGAAAATATGATTTTCACAACTAGACTGTTCAATTACTGATTAGCACAATGTTTAACCAGTAGATTTAAACTTGGATGCATATAGAATTCATTAAGGAGACAAAAATATTTAAAGGTTTCATATATTGCAAACACAATAATTACTTCGATCAATCCCACATGACACAGATGCTTGAAACTTGAAGGCAAATTCTAAAATACTGAAACTTGAAGGAATTCTCTGCAATAACACGATTTGAACCTATAAAAACACTGCTGTATTAATCTGTAAAAATGCTGAATTACAAGATGATTCGCTTTGCAGAGTGCAAAGGCTGAAAAATAAGAACTAGATTGAAAAAGATAAACTTTTTCAATATATACAAAATGAAGGCACTCCAAAGTGCATGAATAGTAACTGAAAGTCATCAGAAAGTGAAAAGATGACAATTACAATGTGAAATCCGAGCACAAGTGAAAATCCCTGAAAAAAGTGGCTCAAACTCATGCAAAAATGAGTGAACACCAACTCAAACTAGCGATCATAAAGTGTGTAACTGATTTGCAACTCAAACTGGACTGAAAATCCCTGAAAAAGTGGCTTAAAGCATGTGAAAATCACCTCGTTTGTATCAATCCGCCCATGCACATCCTTCTCATTAGTCTTCAGTTGAAACTGATGTAGAATTGGAGTAATACATGTCTTAGCTTTACATAACGTTTTTATTTGCATTTAAAAATACTAAATTAATCAAATGATTTATTTCATCATTCAATTAATTTATTTACATTATTAATGCAAATAAGAACAAAGAAAAATAAAGCTAATTTATTTCATTTCACATTATGATTTTCAAACAATAGTTATAACTCAGCTTCAAAAACATTCATTTATTTGCATTTTAAAATACTAAATTAATTAAATGATTTAAGAAATAACATTTAATTAATTAGTTTACAAGATTTAATGCAAATAAACAAATGTTTAATCCATCAAAATGAATTTAGGGCGAATGAATAAGAGGTCGAAATTATTAGGGTTCGAACCCTAAAAAGCAACAAAGACATTTCATTTTTTTTTTGCATTTTTATGAAGTCTCATCTTTGCTGGGCGCCGCCACTCCTCAAACCCTAGCCACGAACTTGCTGTTTTCTGGATTTTTTGCCATTGATGAACTTTGAATTTGGTTTCTTTGGCCGAAATAAGAGCATAAGACATTTTTAAAAAAAAATGTGGAGCATTTTGGACGCGTTTTTCTGTTTTAAATGAGGCTCTTTCATTTTTCTGAGACTTTGCTAGTAATCTGGGCATGAATCTGCTTCTTTTCTGGCCGCCATGAGATCTTTGAGCCACAAACTTGATGAATACCCCTTCAAATTCGAAAAACATGAAGATTTTAAGAGGTATTTTGAGATAAATCTGATTTTTTTAAGTTTCATACAAATTTCTGAAATATCTCTTTATTTCTGGAGCTGCCATGAAAGTTCTTGAAGTAATTTCTTTTGACAAAGAACAAATTTGCTTAAAAAAGTTTGAATCTGGTCTTTTCTTTCAATTTTTTTCTGCAATACTTTACTTTTGTAAGTTGTGCCATGATGATTTGAAGCATTTTTTTTTTAGAAATAAAGAAACAAACTTGATATAAATTCAAATCTAGTCTTTGCTTCTTTAGATCTACAAAATCTTCACTTTGCAAACTGCGCCATGATTATTTCTTTCAGATCTCTGCAAAAACATTGTATTTTGGACTCACAACAGATGAAATGCTTCAATTTTATGTTAAAATATAGTCACGTTTTTTTAAAACTGGGCATTTTTCTCTCATAGAAATCTGCAAAAACTATTTTGCTCTAATATAAAGTAAGAGCAACATTCCATAAAATGACTGCATCATGACTGCCCTTTGGTCTTTTGTGATTGAATTTTATTCATGCAAAATATGTTTCCTTGAGCATCTACAACTGTTTTTATTTTTCACAAAATCGTCACAGCTCGCAGCCCACTGTCTTTTACATGCCTTCATTTCAAAGTAACTCATAATGCCTTTTAAGGCAAAACTATGTTTGGATATTTAATGCAGTCTTAGTAGCATTTATTCCTTGATTGACTTTGGTTTTATATCTATGCAAAATCTATTTTTCTGAATCTTTGCAAATAAGGACTGCCAATGAAAGACATATATTCCATTTAATATTAATGCTGAATAACCCACATTGCATTGCTGTCTCAGTAAAACTTGTAACATTGTATACCTTTATACTGCTGACAGTATGTGCTTGTATAATGAACATCAGAAAATGGTATGCACTCATGATGTTCCACTGTAGTAAACATGCTTTTCCTCAAACTGTTGTACACAGATTTATATGACTTGTCTGTAAATTATACTCTTGATGGGCAGAATTACTATTCTGAGACATCCAAATACTGTCTTATGATTCAAGATTCCTATTTTTTAAGAACTCAAAAGATTTCTTTTCTCCTCCAATCATATCATTAATCCTTCACTGCTGTTGTATTTCTGCCCTTATGCTTGTCACTGTGCTATCTCTCAAGCTCACTTGAAGCAAGATAATGAACATCCTTTGTTCCCCAAATCATGGCTATATCTTATGCTGAAAACACACTCAGCAATATGTGCCAGAGTATAACATTAGCTTGTAACATTAGATTGTTCTGTTTGGTAAAAGATAATGCATATCTGTATCTTCCATTATTATTAAATGCTGATTCAAAACAAAATTTGCTGCTTTTCTGTTGAAGAACTTGTAAAAACTTGGACTATTGCAAATCTATTATGTATGGTGATATGATTTATGAAAGCATTCCAACACTCGAATATTCTGTTTCTCTTCAATGCAAAGAGGCTCAACACTTTATTAAAATGCAACGTAAAAATATGAAGCAGAGCTGAACAAAGTATTATCAAAATTGATGATTTCTTCACACTATTCTTTTGAATTTCTTTGAAATAAGGCTGCTTATATGATTATCCTTTAATTTCAGCAACTCTCTTAATGACTATTTTAACAATGTTAACAAACTCTCGTATGTAACTTGAGAGTGTATCATTTTGATATGCCGGGCTCAACCCTTGTGGGAGCCCGTTTTACTCCACATATCTGATAAAATGAACTCGAACATGATAAACCTGTTCCTGCACACTGAAACAAACATGTTAGCAAAATAAAAGAAGCTGAAAGCTTCCATTGAATTATGTCTTTCCGCTCGATCTTCCGTAATTATCTGATGAATACTTGGCTTAATGCAAATTACATTCCTGTCTGTAGCATAGGCGTAAGGCAGAAAGTAATTCACCATTGCTTAGAGTATAACTCTAATACCATTTCCTTAACGATTTTGCAGGTACACAGAGCGATGAAGCGAGGCTGCAACTGCTTGGAGGCACGACGGCTAGAAGCACCAACGAAGTGATTCATCATTACAGACAATGATGAATTGCTTCTCTCCTTTACTCTTATGTTATTTTCAGCTGTGTAGCTTGTGCATTTAAATTTTGTATTCATCTCTTGATTGTCAGAAACAATCTCAGTTACTCTCGTGGCTTGTGCGAGATTCAACATTTCACAAAATGAATAAAAGCATCACTATGCAAATTTTCTCAATTTTCTGTTTTAAACATTTGCACAAAAACTATGACTCATATGTAAGATGATCTCAATGTGGTGCCAATGAACACTCAATCAGCAAAATATGAAATTTTTCTGTACCTATAAATGATGAACTTCATTCAACTCTACCTGTTTGAGCTTGGAGTGAAAAATAGGTAACACATACATCATTACATTCTTCCTTAAATATTTTTAGCTTATCCCTAAGTTGATCATAAGGGAGGTGTTGGAGTAATTAGGACATCACTTGATAATTAATTAAACATTAATTAATTATTAATTCCCTTATTACTTTATTCACTTAAGAAAAGCTTAGGAGTTATTTTTCATTATTAGATTGGGCTAATTATATAGGTCATGTTTTCACATTGTATGAGATTAAGACACTTGTCTCAATCTAATCAAATCCTCATCTAGGCTTTTCTTTTTCCTGTCATAAGGATTGATCCTTCGTTGTAATTATTAATTCACACTCATTCTTCAATATAGAAAGCATATCAGATGCTCCGTGAACCAATCTTTTCTCTCAAGGTTGCATAGAAAATATGTTGCTCTCTCGTTTGTGATAGGTATTTTGGTTGTAGGTGATTTTTGGAATTTGTGTGGTTCACTATCAACTTCAAAAATATCTTAACAAATACACCACAAAATATTATTCCTTTCAGAATGCACAAGCAAGATAGGATAACTTGTATATTAAGGCTGGGCATTAGACTATACATCATTATATAATTTATTTTGTTAATAATCATTATTATGTGGTCTATGCCCAACTTAAATATTATATTTTGAATAAATGACATAAGATATTTCCCTTATCATATTTAATTTGGGCATTTATGCAGTTATATAATGTAAGGTATTTTGACTCATTTTCCCCTCATCATGTAGTGTGGAACTAGTAGCTATCATTGATAAGGTGCCAAAAGTAATATCATCAATGAATTTATCGAAGCCATCTTGAGTGGTTTCAAGTATGGAGATTTGATCTTAAGCCTATTTTATTTAACTTGTGAGCTAATTATTTACTTTAAGAGTAAAATATTTGATAGATTATTAAATTAAGCTTTGAAGAATCATTTTAATTTACACTTAATAGTAAACTACATTTTGAAACTATTTAAAAAATCATTTCAAGTCACATATTTTATCTATTCTTTCTTTTTCCAATAAATAAAAAGTAGAGTCCCAATAATCTTTATATAAGATCACCATTGTCTAAAATTATTGTTGTATTTGTGATTTTTATACTTGTTGGTTCAACAATATTGAATTTTAATCTTAAATCTTTTACATTGTAAAATCAATTAATTAATAAATCAAGAATAGAAAAGATTTACCTAGTCCAATGTGTAACATATTCATATTTTTTATTTCAAAAATTTATAAATTATATAATTGATAAGTCTCCCTTTGTTGAAATGGTAAATTTAAGATATAATTTTTTTTATTCTTAAAACATACATCATATTATGTAAATTATTTAATACATATTGATGATGATGGAAATTCTTATTGTCATGTTAGTAATTATAATGATAAGAATGTTGAAGTTCACTTTCATTCACCTAGCTATGGTTATGGTGATTCAAATTCTCATAAACTTTCAAGTATGTTAGAACAAATAAAATTATGTAGACATTCTCTTTATATTTTACAATTTTGTATTGCTCAACTTCATAATCCAACCAAAAAAATTATCCTCTCCTTTGTATTGAACATTTTGTTTTATTAATTTTTAAGAGAACTATATACTTTATCACTACAAGATTAATGACCAATAATTTTTCAAGATACATACAATATTATTTATATTAGTAATATATATCACTCATTCAAACAAGAAATTGTTGCCTTCTACTATTTTTAACTATTGTCTATTGTAAACTCTTTCTATTTGAACATGAATGTGTACTTAATCCAATACATAAAGAAATAGTTATGGTGATAAAAAATAATCACTCTACCTCCTCTATTACTGCAATGAATTGTCATCTATTAGTCTTGTAATTTATTAAATATTTTTGTGTGATTAAAGATATAAAAGCAAATCGTTATGATTTTAATTACTTAAAATATTATTTGTAGTCTTTATGAATGCTTCTCATTTTATATAAGTTTTTGAACACCTCATTTTATGTAATTTTTTTATTTGATGAATATAAAACATCACATACTCAAGTTTGTACATTTTTAAATGTTTTTATCATGTGTACAACAATTTTAAGATGTAATGACGTCCAATTAAATATTTATTCAGTAAAACTATAAAGAATGTGGAGTTATTTCATTACAAAATAATATTATTGACCATTTAATATGTAATTATATATACATCTAGGCTTTATGATGATTTAAGGGGAACTGATTCAATGGATGAATGTTCATTAATAGTTGATATTGAGTCACACACCTATACTCTCAATTATTTAATTGAGAGTATAGGTGTGTGACTCAATAAGAATTAATAGTTGAGAAATAATATACTGGTAAAAACTTAATGATGAATCAATAAATGTGACTATACCTTTCACAAGTCACATCAAAGAAACAACCAATTTTATGATGACACATAAGATGATTGAGACTACATGTCTTGATGCACATGTTATGAGAAATGGAAGAGCACACACAAAATGCTGAAAAATGAAATTTTGATTGTATAGTAATAACACCAAAAACAAAATAATATTAACATTGATGGTTTCCATAGTTTTACAATGTATGATGCAAATGTCTATA